>JBAMBO010002595.1:0-59035 GCA_037044535.1 Lordiphosa magnipectinata | reverse complement strand
ATAGCCTGCTCGGCTGAGGCCGAGATCACCTGAAGGCCTTTTGGCCCACTGTGATGCCTAATTGGGGAAATGGAAATGAGGTGAGGTGTCGTGTTCAGTGTTTGTCTTTGTTTTTCAAAAGTTTTAAATAAACCAAAACTGGTGTGGGTCTTGAAGTGTATAAG
Organism: Lordiphosa magnipectinata; assembly: GCA_037044535.1. Classification (NCBI taxonomy): domain Eukaryota; kingdom Metazoa; phylum Arthropoda; class Insecta; order Diptera; family Drosophilidae; genus Lordiphosa; species Lordiphosa magnipectinata. The sequence goes on along the minus strand of JBAMBO010002595.1, from coordinate 58,871 downwards.
GATGTCCTATGGAATATGGAGTAGGAAAGGAAGAAGAGAGGTATCTTTCCTGGGATCAAATCAATATTACATATCGAGCTCAAAAACAATCTCGAACATGATTAAAATGAACCTGGATTGGGATTAAATTGTTCTCGGATTTTTTGCTTAATTCAATTTTTTTTTAAGATTACCCCGGGATAAATGTAATCCTTTTTAGGATCAAAAAAGTCGTATCAACTCAATCCTTTTTCGGAACAGGTCAAGAATATCTGGGGTTACGTTGTTTTCATTACCGATTGGGAATGATTTGATCCCGTATGGAGTGAGTTTTTTTTTGAGTGTATTTACTATGTTTATTTAAACTATCTTGAGAAGTCGACTAAAAGAGTCAGTTTCTGCCAGACTACCCAGGTTTTAAAGAATGGTTTTCCCAGATGCTGGGTGCGTTTCCTAAGAAGTGCAGGGCAGTCGCAAAGTAGGTGTTGGCTGCTTTCTATCGCATCTATCTATCTAGCGCATGCTGATGGCTATATGATCTATGGTGCAGTGCCCCGTTATGACTCCTATCATAGTTCTAATCTTGTTCTTGCTAAAGTGTAGGAGTTTGGAAAGTTCTTTTAGGTGAGTATCTAGGCCAGAGTGATAGGGAGATGTGATCGTTTCGCCCTAGTTCTAGATTTCCGTTGTAGTTGTGTCATGATGTTTTGCAGGGGTCTTTGTATGTCCTTTATCGCTTGTGTCACGGGTAGCGCTCGAACCGTTCCTTGGGCTTTCGTCGTGGAGTTTAGTCCAAGGAGTAGATTATTTTAGTCGCTTGTCAGACTAAATAGATCACTGCCTGGAAAACGCTACACCCATTGGGTAGACGGAGTGAGAGCTGTGTAGCTAGCTCTTCGGAGAAGATGCCAGCTCCTGTGCTCTCTTCCGTCTTCGAACAGGGTGTGTAGATGGTAAGCTCGTTCTCCCTGATAGTAATTTCTTGCTTCCATTGCTCTCTCTCTCTCTGTCGCCGGGAACCAGGTTGTAAAGCAGTGCCGGCCAAATGGAGAGGACAAAAAAGTGTGATTGTGTTGGTGAGCAAGAGAGCTCTCTCCAGACTGCAGCCGTTTTACTTGCAATTCAATGTTCACCGATTCACACAATCATGAGTTCGGCTCGCGTTTACTGTCAGCACTAAAGGCTAGCCAGCGACTGAAAAGCTTTTTGCTCTCTTCTCCTCAACTTCGGCATGCTCATATATGTGTGAATAGCGAAATGTCTTCGTCCCCAGGGGGAAGACCATCGCTGTTTTAAAGTTGTCGTTCCATTTCTGAGCTGGTATACAGTAGTCGCTTCCCTTTGCCCCTGCAGTTATTTCTACTTCAAAATGGATACTGCTTTGGTCTGAAGTAGATGCTTTAAGAAGTTTCAGTTTCAGTAGTCTTACTGCGCTTCTCGCTGCGTTATACTTTAGGAAAGTGTTTACAGGTTTCAGGTTCAGAATTACGCCCAGGGCCGCCTGATGCTGTTATACCCAGGCAAGCCGCTCTTTGAACCTTGTAGAGGTTGTTTAAATGGGATTTTGATATGTAAGTCTAGGTCTGACGACCCATCTCCTATCGAAAGTCTTTTTGCAGGCTTAGTACGCGCCTAATGCCTTCTTCATTCTTTCTTCGGAGTTTCTCTTCCAGAAGAGTTTTGAGTCCAGAATGACAGCCAGATATTTGTCCTTCTTAACCATGTTAAGCTGCGTTCCCCTAAGGGATGGCGGTGTGAATTTTGTTTAGATTGATTTTTTCTTAGTGTAGAACCACCAGGGACTATAAAAGCTGAATGCTTTTGGGCCATTGCTCTCATATTGCACCTAACAAACAAATTAGATAGCAAACCTACGTCGATGTGCTTGCCTTGATGCGCGGAATAAATGCGACTGTGGCAAATCTAAAGTCTTTTGATCCATCGCTCTCATACAGCAACCAATTATTGGGCAAGCTGAATAGCAAACCTACATCGATGTGCTTGCCTTGATGAGCGGAAATAGGTCGACAGTGAAGTCTTGGTAGCCATTACTCTCATATTGCACCTAATTCTGTTGCAGCTTGGGAGCAAATCAACGTCGATGGGTTTGCCTTGTTGCAACTGTGTTGATAATTTGAATGAACTGTGTTGCTGCCCATCTTTAAACTAATTGCTGGACAATTATCAAATTAGTAGTCAGTTTTATCCCCCCCTACTGCTGCCGCAGGCCACTCGCTCCCTCTATCCACCTCCATCTCCTTCTTCACCCTTCCCATGTCTCTCAGCAACAACTAAACAAGTTTGTTTATGGACTCTCCCGTACACTTTGATGGATTTATGCGGCAACATTGACACATTGACATGGCTTTAGCATATGAGTGGAAACCATTAACCTGGGACTACACCCACTTGCCTGGCGCTGACCCCCTTCTAACCGCATCACTCCTTCTCCTCGTTGCTTAATTTATTTGGTATGCACGGCCGTTAAGTGTAATTGGTCATTGAGAAGACCAAGAACCAAAACAAAACGAGGCATCTGGGGGGCTGGTAAATTACCAGTATTTCCTGTGCCGGTGAAGACTGAAGATTGATGATAATCGTGCGTCGTGTGTGTCAAGTAATTTTCATCGAGAGAATTTTGTGTTGCCAAAACTTGTCATAAATGTGAAAGTCCAACGAAAATGGATTTGGAGATGAACAACAAATCGTAGACGCCGCTGGGCCTAACACTTTTTGTTTTATAGAGAGAAAATAGCTGCATCTTGTTGGCAGCAGCCAGAAACGTGACTGGAATCCCACACAGAGACGGAGACATTGAGTCAGACAATTGCATAATCTGGCCATGGCCAAGGCAATTGCAATTGCAATTGCACTTGCAGCCGGAGTTTGGAGTTTTGAAGTCGCAGAACAATGTGGTAGGTGGAGCTGTGTCTTTCCCACCTTTCACGACCACGAGAAGCGACGAGAAGCGAGAAGCTGGCGATGAGTCCACAGCAAAACGATGCCATTTGCATGGCAATGATTTGGTGGATTGTGGCTTGTGTAAGCGGATTTGCACGTTCGGCTGGTTGTTTGGTTTATTGATTTGTGCATTCATTTGAGGCTGTGCGCACATTTGTTGCCAAATTGTTTGTCGTGGCCAGCGTCGCGTCGCGTCGCGTCCCGCCGCTCCCAGCTTCCCGCTCCCCGAATTCGTTTCCTGAGAACTTCGCTGCGGGTCATTTTCATTCTAATGTAATTTCTTTTAAATTTATTGTTAATGGAAATTTATGCTTCAGTTGGAAGCTGGGAGTTGGGAGTAGGAGTTGGAGTTCATGCCACATGCATGTGGCACGTTTTGCTGATTTGTCATGTTTGCAGGTTAAATGCTAATGGCAGTCGCTGCCCGGTTCCCAATTCCAGGAACAAATTGCCAGGGCCAAATGTGGGTTAGATGTGTTCCTTCTACACGAATCTCACGACTTGCTATGTTGTTGCCCATAAAAACGGTGTCATATAAATTCTAATCAGAGTGGGAGCCATAAAAATTCAATAAGCATTAAAATGCTCTTCAGTTGGAAGCGATCGAATGACTTAAGACACAAACTTGAATGCATTTCGACAACTTCATTCGGGTGCTGGGTGGGCGTGGCACTTGCTCTCGAAGTCGTATTTGTTTTATTGCCCCCCCAACAAGTCCAGCGGAAATGGTGGCTCGCTCTGTCCGTCTGTTTGTCTGTCTGTCTTTTCAATTTAATTCCCTTTGGGCGCCGCTCTGGCCCAACGCCCACCTTGAGGCTGCTTCTGAATTTCCACAACAACAACAACAACAACTACAGGAAAAGCAACTGCTTCTGCAACTATAACAACAGCAATTGCAGTTTTAATTGCCTTGCACACTTTTCTTCTGGCTTTTCCGCATTTGTTTTCTTGATTTTATTGTTTGTGTGTTTGTGTGTGTGTGCGAGTTTCACTCTCTTGGAGGCTAATTAAAACCAAATTGAAGCGCTTTATACATTATCTCATGTTAATAGCCGCTGGCAGCTGAGGCGGGAAGCTCAAGTTACCAGCGAGGGTTACTGCAGTGGTTGATACTAAAGCAAGCTTCGAATGTGGCAAAAGCCTTATCTCATTTTTATGAGGTGACATTTCCAACTAGGCAAGTGGAACAAGGGACAAAACATTTCAACGAAATTTCCATAAGAACGCACTGATTTTAAAGAGATACAGTCGAACTTCCGTATAACCAACTTTCGTACAACAAAGTTCTCTGAACACGTATTGTATCCTCGCACTCGTTCTCGATAACCATGGAACGCATCCACTCCATTTTGACGGCTGATTCCCACTGCCGCACAGACTTACTCAATCAAAGTTCATTCGTTTGAAATAAAAAACGTTATAACAGAACTCAATCCAATCAAAAAAGCACCAGGACATGATCTTACTACGCCTAAAATGATTATGGAACTTCCAAGTCCAGCCATTACATACACACCTGATCATATTAATAGGTACACACCGGAATTTTTTAATTATAGATGGTTTTTTCGTACTTTTAGTGTTGACAACTTTATAATTTTTGGTTTTTTGTTGTTGTCAATGTCTGGCCACACTGTGACAAAGAGTTGAAAGAGGGGCTGCCCCGTATATCAAAGCTTTTCTATAAATTGCGAGTCCACCACACATTTCGCCTGATCATAATAATAGGTACAGTCTCCGTTTCTCACAAGTATCAAGTGAATAATTTTGTAATCAGTGATCTTTTGGTAACTAAAGGTAAATTAAGTATAGCTCCTGTCAATACAGAGAATTAAATAATAATTTTTTTTTTTTGACAAAATGGGTCGAAATTCTCATTGTACTAAAGAAGAAGCTCGATTGGTTCTTAGTCTGAGAAAAGAAGGAAAATCTTTACGAGCCATCGCCAAATTAATGAACAGGTCTCCATAATTTTGTTAAAAATGCATTAGAAAGAAAAACAAGGCGAGAAACCCGTGGAAGGCCACAAAAAACAACAGAAACCCTTGACCACTACATAGTAACTTTGAGCAAAAAGGACCCATTTAAGTCATCGAAGGCTATTGCAGCCGAAATTGGCAATTCAGTTAGTGCTCCAACTATCCGAAGACGACTACAAGATGCCAACCTACCAGGAAGAATTGCCAGAAAAGTCCCATTTATGCGCAAAAAAAATATCACCATGAGGCAAACTTTTGCAAGGGACCACAAAGACTGGGTAGGATGCACCGGGGAGAAAAAATGGAGAAACATATTATGGAGCGATGAAACCAAGATTAATTTGTTTGGGAATGACTGTGAAAGGAATGTTCGACGCCCTAATGCAAAGGAATTCCATCCACGGTTTACAAAAAAAAACAGTCAAACATGGAGGTGGCAATATAATGGTATGGGGTTGCTTCTCCTGGTACGGCGTAGGTCCAATTTATCAGACAACAAACAAAATGAATGCTGAAGAGTACAAATCCATGTTGGAAACAGTTATGGTACCGTATGCTGAGGAGAATATGCCATTACGATGGGTATTTCAGCAAGATAATGATCCTAAACACCCATCAAGGCTGTTATCTTAATTTTTCGAGGACCAAAAAGTTGACGTTCTGAAGCGGCCAAGCCAATCCCCCCGACCTTAATCCCATTGAAAACTTGTGGGGAGACTTAAAAAAGAAATTGGCAAAGCATTCATTTTCAAATAAACAAAAATTATGGGAAGGTGTCCAAAAACTGTGGTATGAGACACCAGTAGAGACCTGCCAGGCTCTTATTAAAAGTATGCCAAAAAGAATAGCAGTAGTGGCCAAAAATAGAGGTGGATACACTGGATACTAAGTTAGGAAATACCAATTTACCTAAAAAAAGAACACAAAATGGAAATACAAATGTTTTTTCTTACCAACACATGAAGTGTACCTATTATTATGATCACACTGAAAACGTATCTGAAACACAAAATGATCTCTTTTATTTTATATTATTATTCTATGTTACAATTAAGTTAATTTTATTAAAGACAAATAGTTTAAGAACCAATGAGAACAAATTTTAAGTTTGAAACAATGAATAAAACTGTTTTCTGTTACCTTAAAGTCAGAGTTGATGTGTGTACCTATTAATATGATCAGGTGTGTATATCACGAGAATCTTCAATGCCGTACTGCAATGTGGATACTTTAATTTTCAGTGGAAGAAATCGACAATCATAATGATTTAGAAATAAGGAAAGGATAAATATCGCAGCAATTGGTTAATCATTACAACCCACAGCAGCGGAGCAAGAATACCTCCCTGCGGAGTGCCTCTGTTACCACATCTGCGAGCAGTTGTACCGCCAAGTAGGGAGTACACCGACCTGCTGGTTAGCAATTGTTCGATGAATTCTACCAGCGGCACATCTACTCCCACATATGTCAAGGCAGAGATGATGGCGTTATTGAAAGCACCCTCTATGTCGAAAAACGCTACCAAGGAGTAGTCGATTACTTTAAGGGAGTGCAGGGCGGTTTCAGTAGATCTACCCTTGCTGTATGCATGTTGTGTGTGTGTCAGATGAGCGGGATTTATAGTTTGCCTCAGGTGTGCGTCCATAAGTCTATCAAGAGTTTTCAGTAGAAACGAAGATAGGCTGGTTAGCGTATAATTATTTGGTTTCACATGTAAAGTTTTGCCAGCTTTCGGTAAGAAAACCAGGAGTGAAAAAGCTACGGAACACTTTGTATTTTCATCCGATTGACTTAAAGCTCGGTTTGTAAGCAGAAAAACGCTTCATAAGCAGGGCTGCAAACCCAAAAAATTTTTCGGAACCTCCGTTTTGCTGGTTCGAACTAAAATTTATCAACGGTTAAGGTTCGGAAATCTGAGGTTCGAGGTTTTTGGGCGTTGGTTTTGGTTTGAACCTTGTTTCGTTGCACGTTTTTTCCAATATATTTAAAATAACAATACATTAGTCATGATGCATGAAGTTCTTCATGATTTTTTTGATTGTAGGGAAGAGATGTAGGGGGGCAGTCGAAGCAGGCAAAGCTTCATGGCAAGCTGGCAATGAAGTTTTTCGATATGTATATGTATAAGATGAAAAATTTGTGCCAGTTTTCTCTGGTTTAGTGTCTGTTTATGTTCTGTACCAAAGGTACAAAGAATACTTGTGCAAATGTATGTAACCGCCAGAACAAAGCATCTCTGGCCCTATAAAGTGAATACATATATTCACTTTCGCATGTGCAAAGTATATCATACAGGTCTGTTCCCATTTCCGAGTGGATTTAAAAAGTAAACCGATTCATTTTCAGTATGATGTTCCCGCTTCCGAATGAAATAGAAATCGATTTTCTTTTCGAATGAATGTTCGAATCGTTTTCGAACTTTAATTCAGCTGAATGGCAACCTTAACAATTTCGATCAACCCTTTGCATGCGCTGATGCGGAATTGCGAACGGTTCGGTTTCATTTCGATCGTTTTTGCTTTCGTCTACATGCAATCTCTGAGGTAAGACTTTGAAAAAATTGATTTTAAATCAAGTTGTATGCTCAATATGTCTTTGGATACTTTAAAATAAAAAAAATGGACTTGATAGACGAAATGTATAACCGTTGACATGAAAATTGTCAATTACTCTTCATCCCACCGACTCAAAGGCAAAACTTTTGAAACCGAATAACTTGATCGTTTATCGGAAACGGAAACAGCTACCAATTCCGCATGATTTGATCGAAATCGAAAACGGGAACAGAGCTGATAGTCTGGCTTGACCGACTTTCCGTATTGTTATATTTCTAATTGTCGACTCTGCTGTTACGTACATAGAAGGGTACCCAAATAAATTTTAATGTGTATAATCTTTTTTTTTTTGAACCGAACCAAAAGCTTGGGTTCGGAACGGGTTCGGGTTCATCTATTTTCGTCCTCGTGGTTCGGTTCAGGGTTTGGTTCATGGTAAAAAAAGAGGTCGGGTTCGAACCGGTTCGCTTCAAAACTGGTTTGCAGCCCTGTTTATAAGTACATCAAAGAGTATCATAATTGGCCTCTAAAGTCAGACTTCTCTCGATGTATGACACTTTTTCCAAATAAATCATCCTGTTTAAGCATATAGCCAAACTTAAGATCTAGTTATGTGATTTTAATGGCAATTAAATGAGTTTATTTGGCAAAGTTTATGGGAGGATAACTAGATTCCCACTGGGAACTGTGAAAAGGCTACTTGATTTAACATAGAATTTATCATCTACATGTAAACATTTAACAATTTATGCTGAATCAAGTAGCCTCTTAACAGTTCCTATACAGATTTAGAGAGACAATCTAGTTTTCCTCCCATAAATTTAAATATGTATTTTTTAAACAGGCTTTAGCTCTGCCAAACAAGCTGATATAAATGCAAAAAAATTCTCATAACTAGAGCATTTGTTAGTCTATATGCCAAGGTTGTTTCAATAGATACTCTACAACCACACTAGCTATGAGGGGATGATTTATGTAGAGAAAATTGCCATAGAACTAGAATTTTCTCTGATTTTTAAGTACAATTTAGACACTTTCTGCTATACTTATATAGAGCCTTTGATTTTTTAAAGATGCTTTGATATGTGATCTGTCGCAAATAGTTCATAAATTCAAATATATATGCCATAAATCCTAGAATGTCACAAATTCAACAAATTGGTTTTTCCGCTATATCTTGTAAACAAGAGCTGATAGAACAAAACCAATGATGCAGTTCTGTTCAGTTCAATCCATATTAACATAGTCAGATCGAAATAGGCCTGCACCAAAAACACTAATGGATTGTGTTATCGACATTACTTGATATGTTCCTTGGGGTTTTATCCGAGGTGTGACAACAAAAAACGCTACAACACTTTGGTAAGCCAACTGAAAGCTGTGTTGCTAACTCTTCAGAGAACCAACTCTCTTCTGAGCTCCTTTCCCATGTTCAAAACGTCAGGGCAGATGGGAGTGCCTAGCTTTCAGTTGTGAACAGTAGCCACTTTCCTTTCTCTTCGAATTTATCCGTCTTAAAGGACCAAAATGATTGTGGTGTACTATCAAATATGATGAATGGAATGCTTGGCAAACACAATTACTTAAACACACAGCTTTAACTTAAGGCGCTTCACTGTGCTGTTTTCGTATCTAAGATCAATTATATAGGAATTTAAAATAAGCATTTTATGCCTATATTTTCATCATAAAAAGAATCGAAATCTGTTGGCATTCACATCATTTCCCTGATGATTGGCAAATCAGACTCTGTGGAGTTGTTGGCTCATTCCTTTTGCCACCTTTAATTGGCATTGGCCTTTTTCTGCTGAATTGTAAAATTTTGCAGCCATTAGGAGATGATTAAGTACTTACAGCCATATAATGGCTGGCTGTTCCAAATCCTTAAGCATTTAAGCTCCGATAATTTGGCCTCATCTCAAGCAGAACCAGCCCACAGACATACACACACACACAGAAAATGTAATGCTCGCTGGTAATAACCATTTTGATTGCCAGATCCCAAACTAAACCAAAGCACTGTGTGAGCATGTCTGGCGCTGGACGCTGGCTGCTGGACTAATGCCAGGTTTTTGCTTTCCTCCACATCGGCCCCAACCGTGAGGCATTCCAAAAAAAGCCGCCCTGCGGGTTTATTAAACGACTCAATAAAAAAACACGAAACAAAAGACTTGGACACCAAAACTCGCTCCACTTCTAGCATCACAGCGTCATGCTAGCCCACTTTTCGTCCGCCAAAGAATTTAATTTCCATTTCTTGTGTGTTGTTGCAGGCTCCCACAAAGTCCACTGCTCGGAGGATCAAATGCGCGTGGATATTGGCCTGCCGCCCAGCGAGGAGGACAACGGTGGGCCGCCGCCACAGATCTATCTGGAGGGTCTCAAGGGCTATCCGGATGTGCGTTGTCAGCCACAGATTGATGGCACTTTGGCGGTGTTTCGGCTGTCGCTGAGCGACTTTTACGAGTGCGGCGTCACGCGTATGGTCAACCAGCTAACGGTAAGACACAAGCGACGACTCACTAATTGACCCCCAAGTTGGATAACGACTCGACTCTTCCTACCGCCGCCGCAGGGCAAAAAAGTTTATTACCACAAAATCATCATTGAATCGGCCAGCAGCAAGGAAATTGTCAGCGTCAAGTGTATAACGACAAGCAGCGGCCCGGTTTACAACGTGATGATGAATGCCACCACCACCAGCGCCAGCTCCAGCTCCAGCTCCAGCTCCAGTCGTGGCCTAGTCAAACGCGATGTGCTGCCAGCGGGTTTCCAAGAACCAGAGTAAGTTCAAGTCCCCTGTTTAATTGGCCATCTATGCATATTTTTATGAGCCATCATCCATTCCTATGCAAAATTTTATGGCTTATTAAATGCCCATCCCTGGACCAGGGCCATAAATCAAAACCCAGCTCAGCTACCCAACTCTCCAGCTCTCTATCTCTGCCGTTGCCATTACCAGCAGGTAATTAGCCGTCAAATCGTTGCCGACGGCTTCCAGATGCGTTAATACCCTACAGTCAATTTAATTGCGGGGCGTGTCCAGGCCCAGGCCCTGGCCCTGGTTCCACTCACAAATCTGCATGCTGTCGCAAAATACAATGTTTGTTTTTCACATCTTGACGCTGATTTTAAAGACTTCTTGGGGGGGATTCTCAATTTAAGGCCATTTAGAAAAAAAAGTAACTAAAAATTTACGTTTGCAGTTTTGGGATTTTGACAAAGCGAAACGATTTGTGATTTTGTTTCTACCATGAAAAGAAGGGTATTTCGAACACCAAATTTGAGCAGTTAAACAAAGGCCATAAAAATGTTAATTCCAGTATAAAAGAGTGTCCAATCCGAATGTCATATACCCTGTAACTAACAAGGCGTAGACCAGGACAGTAAAATATGCTTAAATCTGTGAGTGTTTAGCCCAGAGCCGGCCAGCCATAGCTATCAGGAGCCAAAGTCAGTTGTGTTTTTAAGCAAACGTGAGCCGAACTCATGATTGTGTGAATCGGCAAACACTGAATTGCAAGTAAAACGGCTGTGGTCTGAAGAGATCTCTCTCTTGCTCTTGCTCTCTTGCTAGTCACGCGAAAGCGCGCACATTTAGCACTACTTTGTTGTTGCAAAAGAGAGCAGTATAAGCTCGAACAATGTCGGTGCGTCGACGTCGCTGCCGCAGAGCGCTGTTGCATACTGTTGTTAAATAGGGACGCACCGGTCTCTGGCTTATATCATGAAAATTGTCAGTCGGTTTTTTGATTTTCTGTGCTCAGAGAGCACCGATGGTCCTGGTTTAGACCCAGCGATTGTCACGCCTGGTCCGCATTTCAACGACACGAGCCGAACGCATGCCGAGGCTTGTGCCAAGAGGGCAAACAGCTTTTTAGTCGCTGACCAGTGGTCAATGAAGTAGATCAGAGCAATACCCACCGAGCATTTGGAAGATCATTTTAACAACAATCACCTTGGTGAGTCTTTTTCGAGCCCATTTGATGATTAACAAGAAAGAAAGTCGGTCAAGCCCGACTGTAACATACTCTGTACCCTTAACGTCGCAGCTCGCAGTTATACGCGCTCATCTCTAAGTTTCACTCTCTCTCTCTCTCTCTCTCTCTCTCTCTCTCTCTCTCTCTCTCTCTCACTATTGCCGTTCAATAGAATGCTGTGGTGATGGGTGGGGGGGTGGGGTGGTGTTTACTGGCCGTTTTTTGCTCATAACTTGAGTATCGTTCATCCGATCTTTATCATTCCTTCAGCAAATCGATAAATAGTTTTGTTTACAAGGTATCTCTAGAAGGTACGAACGATCTATCTTCAAAACTGTAGGAGATATGACGTTTTTTGCAAATTGCGGGGGCGGGAGGGGGCGTGGCAAAAATTGAAAATAAACTTGATCTGCCTGCAAGTATAAGAAATATATGTCCCATACATGTCAAACCTCTATCTCTTACCATCTCTGAGATCTCTTCGTTCATACGGACGGACAGACAGACAGAGAGACAGACGGACAGACGGGCATGGCTATATCGACTCGGCTGTTGATGCTGATCAAGAATATATATACTTTATAGGGTCGGAAACGATTCCTTCTCTCTGTTACATACTTTTGCACAAACTTAATATACTCTATGTACCTTTGGTACAGAATATAAAAAGAGATCAGTTTCATGTGCGATTTGAGGAAGACTCGAAAATGACTCATGCATGTGCTCAAAATGTGATTCATTAAAAAACGACTCGAAAAAGACTCGCAAATGAGTCGAAACTGATCAGAAAAACGGAGTATAAACGACTCTTCATGAAGAGTCGCGGCTAGGGTACCATTTTCTCCCGACAAAAGTATAATTTATGATCAGAAAACGAGCGCATTTATGACTATTTTAATAAGACTGAGGACTCGAAAAAGGCTCGAATGTGATTAAAAATTTTATAAAATGCTGTTTTGGCCTTGCTTTTCTTGACAAACCACTTTAACCACCCTCTTGCTCTCTCTCTTTTTCTCTACAATGAGTATTATACCCAAATGTAAGCCTGCGTACTGTTACTTTGGCAAATCCTCGATTGCCTCTTCTCTTTCTGTGATCTTTCATCTGATCGTTTCCAAACTTGATATATCTATATATACTAGCATCAGGCATTGCGCTTGTGTGTGTAGCAGCGAAACACGAAGTAAACATGTTGACATTTCAACATGAGCAACAAAAAACGCACAAATACCTCGTGAGAGAACCAAAAGAGGCCGAACACGCGCATCGTAAGATAGCAAAGCCGCCGAGAGCTTGCTATTAGAACTTTTAGAACACACGTATTCTCTCTCTCTCTCTCTGTACGTGTGTCGGCTGCGACTCCGACAGAATTATGAGTTCCTATCCCATGGAATAGGGTTTTGGCATTTTGGACACCACTGGTTTAAGGCAATGTGCTAGTGTTGGGTTGTTCATCAGTGAGTGATCAAAATTGAGTTGTTCTTTAAACTGAACAAGTGAACATGTTTTCTTCTTCAATTGTTCATTTTTGTTCAGCGAGTCTTGTTCAGTCTACTTATTCTGAGTTGTTCTTGCTCTGAGTTGTTCTTGAGTTGTTCTAAGAGCTGTTCGGTCTCTTTTGCTCAGAGAGTTGTTATGTCTGCCTTGCTCTAAGTCAGGATTCCCCAAGCAGAGAGCGCGAAAATGCAACTGTGTCTCTCTCTAACACACAGTAATGCATGACTTCGGCAAGCATTCGGTGTGAATTGGCGAGTATGTTCGTGCCCCAGGGGCTATCGCTGGGGAACTCTGCTCTAAGTGTTCTTCTGTGTTCTTTGAGCTTCTCAGTCTCTCTTGCTGTGTGAGTTGTTTTGTGTGTCTGTACGTACATCTATAACAAGTATGGCGCCAACATTTTCAGCTAAGCACGCGAGAGAGAGAGCGGAAGAATTAGCGCGAGAATAAAAGACGCACCTACACACAAATTTCGAATGTGTGTACAACAAAAAGGCAATGCTAAAACAACCAAAGCAACAACGCGGTCAGTGCAACCAAAACCAACCCCTTAGAAATGCCGTCGGCAAAATAAAAACAATACAAAAATACGTGCGCTCACACAACATTCCGCCATTGACCTAGAACAGGTGAACCAGAACAACTGAACAAGTGAACAACTGAACAAGTGAGCAATTTGAGTGAGTTGACTCACTTAGAAAAAAAGGAACAAGTAAACATGTTCCGTGAAAAGAACAACCTTTACCCAATACTACGGTGTACTCTTATATATTTTCTCCCTTTTTATACCCTTGTAGAGGGATGTTTGTAACGCATAGAAGGAAGCATCTTCGACCACACAAAGTATATATATTCTTGATCAGCACGACGAGCTGAGTTGATATAGCCATGTCCGTCTGTCCGTCCGTCCGTCTGTTTCTATGCTTTTTCCTCCGTCAGTTTTAAAGCTATCTTAACCAAACTTTGCATGAAGCCTTTTGGTACAAATACGCTGCACATTTGTCGGAATCGGCCGGATCGGATGACTATATCATATAGCTGCCATAGGAACCATCGGTCGAAAAAGTAGTTTTAGTGAGAAAAACTTTTTTGTCTTCAATGCAAACTGGCCCCAATCCTCGTATTTCTAAGTTTTCTATGCTTTTACATAATTCCACCAAGTTTTATGAAAATCGGACAACTATATAGTACAGCTGCCATACAAAAGATATGTCTGAGAAAAAGTCTTAGTAGGAAAAACTTTTTTGTTTTCAATGCTATCGCTCTCAAACTTATTACTGATCAATACTATATGCTACCACACAATTCTGCCAAGTTTGATTCAAATCGGATGACTATAGCATATAGCTGCCATAGGAACCATCGGTCGAAAAAGTAGTTTTAGTGAGAAAAACTTTTTTGTCTTCAACGCAAACGTCCCCAAATCCTCGTATTTCTAAGTTTTCTATGCTTTTACATAATTCCACCAAGTTTTATGAAAATCGGACAACTATATAGTATAGCTGCCATACAAAAGATATGTCTGAGAAAAAGTCTTAGTAGGAAAAACTTTTTTGTTTTCAAGGCTATCGCTACCAAACTTGTTACTGATCAATATTATATGCTACTACACAATTCTGCCAAGTTTGATTCAAATCGGATGACTATAGCATATAGCTGCCATAGGAACGATCTGTTGAAAAAGTAGTTCTAGTGAGAAAAACTTTTTTGTTTTCAATGGTAGCGTCTTTATACCTTCCAGTTGTGAATATTATCAGTTTCCACACAATTTTGGGGAGTTGGATCAAAATCGGATGAATATATCGTATAGCTGCCATATAACAAATTGGGAAGCAAATGCTCAAAGTAGTGGCGCCATCAAGCTACAAGGGTATATAAACTTCGGTCGAGCCGAAATTAGTTTTCCTCTATTTTTCGAATATTTTTTCAGTTGCCAGTGGCAGCTGCACTGCTCGCATTGCCGACCACTGACTTTTGTTTTAATCAATAATGTCTTACCTCAACCCAACTGATTCCTTTTCTTTATATTTCCCCTAACAGAGACCTCGAGATCACCACCTCGTTGACCAAACGTGCCCCAGAGCCGCGTCTCTCCATAGGCGTAAGTCAAGATGGTCAAAAATTTACACGAGATTTGACCGTGAAATCGGTAAGTGCCAACTCCCGCACCCATATTCTTCTTTTAGCTAACTCTTTTCCATTTTAAAGGGCACCCCACTGACCATGGAAATCAATTTGGATGAGGATTCGGCACCGATCTATGGTTTGGGTGTTAATTATTTAGATGTCACCGACACACATACCTCCTCAGAGACTTTGATATTCAAGGGGTGAGTGAAGTTAGCTCAACATATTATGTTGACCCCATTTTGAACGTTTCCCTTCCATTTCAGCTGCACAGTGGATCCCTATCTGTTTGAGAACTTCAATACCATCGATGGTGATATTTTGAGTGCCAAATTTAAGGCTTTCAAGTTTCCCGACTCCTCGTATGTGCAATTCCGGGCCACAGTTAATGTGTGTCTGGACAAATGCCTGGGCACCCAGTGCTCCAACAATCAGGTGGGCTTTGGCCGACGCAAGCGTGAGATTAGTGCAGCGAATAAGGTCTATGAGATTTCACTGGCCATGTTCCTGCAGGTCAATGATATTGAGGGGGTGAATAAAAGTGAGTGTTTTTTGAAGCCCAGAGAATTGCAGCAAATTTAACGCTTGAAAACGTTCCCCCCCCCCCACAGATGAAGTTTTGCAGCTGGAGGAGAAGCTGCGTGAGCTGAAGCTGGCCAATCAGCGTTTGGCACGCAATAGTCGCGGCAATTTTGCCCAAAGTGCTGTGGAGCAGCTGCCCACGAGTGCGGTGCCTGCCTTTGTGGTGGACGAACGGGAATTGGGACATCTTAGTTCCGGATCTGTTAGTCTAAGCACACTGTTAAACCCACTGTTTCTACTTGGAGTGGCCCTGAGTTGGCGTCTCATGTAAATAAAAAAAAAACCCCGCGGGGAAGTTGTAAATCTCAAATGAAGCAAGTAAAGGAAATATGTAATCAGGTGGCAATAAAAAAAAAAAGAAATGAAATGAAAGGAAAAATCCCCCCCCCCCCAACTAAAACTAATAATATACATAAATATTATTGATTAACTACATTATGTAACTGCCATTTACACAACGTAATTAACATTTAATTTAAGCGTTAAGCTGAGGATTTCTTCTAACTGATGGCAGCAAACAACAACCCACACATAAACAACAACAACAACAGCAACAACAATAGTGATTCTATAATTTCTTAATCGAACTCATAAGCACCTACTAGTCTTCTAAGTGTAACTGTTAAGCTAATTTAATTAATGATCAAGAAACTAAAAACTAAATGAATTAATAAATGAAGAAAATAAACAAAACGTAATTTCAAATTCAAATTTTGGCGCCTCAAGAGTGGAGCTTGCATTTAAAGACCACAGAGGACGCCACTGAACAGCGGCCATGAAGCACATATCAAATTGGTTTTTGATTTAAATAATTAAAGAATTTAACTTAACAAATATTTAATAAGCCAAATTTGTAATTTGAAAACAACAGCGGGCCACAGCAAGGGGGCGAATATTTTTAAATTTTTCCTTTCGAATTTCAACTTCAAATTTGCCGCGTCAAAAGTGCTGCCATTTGCTGGGAGAGCAACAACAACTTAGACCACAGAGAACGCCACTAAACAGCAGCCATGAAACACAAATCAAGTTTGTTTCAGATTTAAATAATTGAAGAATTTAAGGTAAGATTATATTTTATAAGCCATTATCTACTGTACAAACGAATTGTTTGTAATTTGAAAGCAAAAGCAAAAAAATGTACCATTTCACAACCACAGAGAGCGCTGGTAAAAACTTATTTTAAAAATACCAACAATATACGGTCACTCTTTATTAAAACACTGTCAGTATTTTAATAAGGTCAAAATGACAACTGAGTTCTTAACTACGGTCTCACTTATTTTTATAAACAATTTAGAAATTCAACAATTTCACAGCGGAAACAACGGAACACACCCCACCACCCCGCTAATTTCAAAAGCGTGGCATAAATATAACGAATATTCTGTATAAGCAACTATAGCAATAACAACAACACTACGTTTGCTGGAGCATAACGTGTGCGTGCTTTTGTGTGGGAGTGTGAGTGGGTGTGTGTGTGTGTGTGTGTGCAATAGCAATTTTAAACAAAAATAAATGTAGTCAATACAGAGCGCCAATGTCCCCTGGACACGCTCTATGGCCACTGAGCTGGTGCTCAACCGGGCTTCCATTAACCACCGATTAGCAACACACACACACATAATAAATCAAGAAGAAGAAGAAGAATCTACCCACCAACCAGCCGCAGCTAATGAAGATGCGTTCGCGCAAGGTGCTGATGGCCATAGGTTTTTTGATTACGTGGACCTATGCCACATACTACATTCTGCTCCGCAGCACCAGCACCGGCTCCCAAATGAGTCTGTTTCAAAAACAGCAAATGTTTCGCATGAACTCCCAGGCCCGGGAACTGAGCCAGCATAGTCGTCAGATGTCCAAAAGTGTGATTGAATTTCTTAAAATCAAATATTTGGAAGAATCTCAAGCGGCCACCACACCACGTATAAGCATAGTGGCGGCAGAAATCTCAAATGAGCAGCTGGAACCACAGAAGACCACACCTGGGCAGGGGATTGGACACATACCCACTAAAACATATCTGGCAAATGGGGAGCCCGTCCTGCCCATTTTGGTGTTCTCCTGCAATCGAGTTACGGTGAAAAAGTGTCTGGATAATCTAGTGCAATTTCGACCCAATGCCGAACAGTTTCCCATCATTGTGTCCCAGGTGAGTGTGTGCTTTAAAGCGACATTTCGACCATTTGCTAACTTCTTGTTTTTCCCGACCCGACAGGACTGCGGTGATGAGCCCACCAAAGAGGTTATCCTTTCATTTGGCGATCAACTGACGCTCATCGAACAGCCCGACTTGAGCGACATTAAAGTTTTGCCCAAGGAGAAAAAGTTTAAGGGTTACTATAAAATAGCCCGCCATTATGGCTGGGCCCTGAATACCACATTTCAAGTGGGTTTCGATTTTGTGATCATAGTCGAGGATGATTTAAATGTGGCCCCGGATTTCTTTGAGTATTTCCTGGGCACACACAAATTGCTCAAACAGGATTCTAGCTTATGGTGTGTTTCCGCATGGAATGATAACGGCAAGGCAGCTGTGGTGGATTCATCTCGTCCAGAGTTGCTATATCGTACCGATTTCTTTCCCGGATTGGGCTGGATGCTGACCAGAGAGCTGTGGAGCGAACTGTCTGTCAAGTGGCCCAAATCGTAAGTGTACAAAAAAAGTTAGAATGAAGTTGAGGATCTTTAAAAGATCATTTATCTATTTTTTGTGTCTTTGGTTGGTTTTTAATCCTAAAGGTTAGAACACCTTTAGCTCCCATGTTTTTTTTTATGGACAGTGACAGACAAGTTGAACTACTGTTTTCGTTTCTTCTTCACATTTCCAAGCAACTACTGTAGTTATAATTGAAAACGCCTGGCCTTGCGACTACCCATGACATAGAATTGAGAGCTGATTTATAATTTTTGGCAACCTCAAATCAGACACAAGATCAATTAGTCGAAAAAAAAACTATTTTAAAGTCTTACAACTTATCAACTATTACGATAAATGATAACACCGTCAGATCGCCATCTCAGCAAAGGTGTTAACTTAAGTATTTGAAACTATTGAGGATCACCTTTTATATATATCTAGCCTTGGCTACTTTAAGTATGACCAGTTCCGATTGGTTACTTTTTTTTCCAATTTACATTTTGTAGCACAATTTCACTCTGTCTTTAGTTTTCCCTTCAAAAAGTTGTGAGTACCTTCTAAAAATAGATTTTCGAAGATTCCAACAGCTTTTCTCCTGGCTTTAAAAAACGAAGACCTCAAGAATGTATTTTTTTTGGTTGAGTGGTTATTTATATTAACCAAAAAGTTTGTCTTCGGCTTGGTTGGGTTCCCTTAATTTTTCTGGCAAATGATTGCATACTATTCAAAATTCGTCATCCTACTATTATCTACACACTCAAATCGTGACCACATTTTACAAAAAAACATTAAAACGATAACGATTTGCTGAGAAGTGCTTTATGAGCGAAGGATTTTTATACCCTTACAAAGGGTATTGTAATTTTGCCCAGAAGTTTGCAACGCATAAAAATATTCATTTCCGACCCCATAAACTATATATATTCTTGATCAGGGCGATGAGCTGAGTCGATTGAGCTTTGTCCGTCCGTCTGTCTGTCTGTTTCTACGCAAACTAGTCTCTCAGTTGTATTATGGCTATCGAGCTGAACCATCGGTCAAAAAATTGGTCTTAGTGAGAAAAACTTTGTTGTTTTCAATGTTAGCTTCCTTAAACTCGGCCATTATAAATATTATATGCTTTCAAACAGATTTGCAAACTTTGGTCAAAATCGCATGACTATATCTTATAGCTGCCATAGGATCGATCAGTCGAAAAAGTAGTTTTTGTGAGAAAAACTTTTTTATCTTCAACGCAAACGTCCCCAAACTTCGTATTTATAATTTTTCTATGCTTTCACATAATTCCACTAAGTTTTGGACAACTCTATAGTATAGCTTTCATACAAAAGACAAGTCTGCAAAAAGTCTTCATAAGAAAAACTGTTTTGTTTTCAATGCTATCGCTCCCAAACTTGTTACTGATCAATATTATATGCTACCACACAACTCTGCCAAGTTTAATCCAAATCTGATGACTATGGAATATAGCTGCCATAGAAATGATAGGTCGAAAAGTAGTTCTAAAGAGAAAAACTTTTTGTTTTCAATTTAAGTGTCTCCAAACTCACCCAATACTAATATTACTTGCTTTCAAACAGATTTGCAAATTTTGGTCAAAATCGGATGACTATATCTTATACCTACCATAGGACCGATCGGTCGGAAAATGAGTGTTAGTGAGAAAAACTGTTTTGTTTCAATGTTAGCTTCCTCAAACTCGTCTATTATTAATATTAAATGCTTTCAAACAGATTTGCAAATTTTGGTCAAGATCGGCTGACTATATCTTATAGCTGTCATGGGAACCATCGGTCGGAAAATGGGTCTTAGTGAAAAGACTTTTTTGTTTTCAAGCAAATCGTTCTTAAGGTGGGTGATTCTTAATATTAAGCGCTTTCAAACTAATTTGGAAAAGTTGATCGACATCGGGTGACTACATCTTATGGTTGCCATAGAACCAATCGGTCGAAAATGGTTCTTAGTAAGAAATTTTGTTTTGTTTTTAATGTAAGCGTCCTTAAACTCACTGATTACTAATTCTATATGCTTTCAAAATACGTTCGCAAAATTTGGTCGAAATCGGATGACTATATCTTAAGGCTGCCATAGAACCGATAGGTCGGAAAATGAGTCTTAGTGAATTTTTTGATTTTTAATTTTATCTTTCTTAAACTCGGCGATTGTTAATTTGATTTTGATTTCAAAAAGATTCGAGAAATTTGTTCGAAATCAGATGTTTATCTGTAGAAAAATGGGTTTTAGTTACAAAAATTTTTGATTTTTATGTGAGCGTTCTTAAATTCTGACATTTTAAAAACAGCATTTGCACATACGAAGTTACCTTGGCCTTCTCGTTTGCTTGTTAATGACTCATTTTGCTCTCACCAGACAGTTTTTTTATAGCAGCTGTTCAAAGTTGGTCTTTTGTTTAAATTGCATTAACCAATATTAGTCAGAACTATTAAACCAACAGCTGCGTTTTTTCTACACAGCCAAGCGTTTACTTAAAAAAAAAGAATGGAAAAAATATGTAATATGGGTTTTTAGAGCGATGCTGTTTTACAGATGTTCGGCTGGGGGACAAAACTAGAAACATTTTGTCTTTGCGACAGATTCTTTTGGGTACGCCTTGTCTTTGCATTTCGTATTTGGTAAGTCAACCGCTTTTACCATTTGCCGTAGCACCAGTTGGGTTGTCTGTTTGTGGGTATGTGAAGTGGGAGGGTGCGAGAATGGGAAGTGGGGTTAACAGTGGGTTAACAGTGACTTAACAGTGATAACAGTGACTGAATTATGACTTAACAGTGACTTGACAGTGAGTTAATAGCGACTTAACAGTGACTTACAATCACCGGGCGTCCCATGATAACCACTCTTTCTTTTTATACCCTTGCAAAGGGTATTATCATTTTGCCCAGAAGTTTGCAACGCTTGGAAATATGTTATTCCGACCCCATAAACTATATATGGGCATTTCCACAGAAAAGTCCACCGCTTAAAAACCCTTTTTTCTATCATATTTTCATGAGGAAACAAACAAAATGAACTAATATGAGCCAATCTTAAATATATATATATAGCTCAATTCGAGATTTTCGAACGGAAAGTCGAGCAAGCGACATTGTTCTCATTTGGATACGTTTTGTTGTCATAAAAATGCCTTTAGATTGCATTGAGTTTTGGTCTCTAAAATATTTCTAAGGGTACAAAGAGTTAAAAAAAATATTACATAAGACACCATAAGAAACTATGTGATTGCAATTAACTGTAAGTTGTTGCTTAATATTGTAACAAAAACAACATAAATAAAATGAGGAAATTTCAGTAACGTAACGTCAGGTAACGTCACGTCAGATACTTATGCAAATAAAAAAAAATTTAGAAAATATTTTTGAATAAGCTTATCTGGAAAATAAACTCGTATTATTTCAAATACTACCAAAAAAAAAATTGTATACAAAAAGCTTTGCCCAGAGTTCTGCAATTTTCTAAAACAAGTCAAAAACCACTTCCGTTTTGTGTAACGTCACGCCAGCACATATTTTTGCTTATATCTTTAACTCCTTATGATCGATGTATGTAATTGTTTTTGCTGATTTGTAGTGCTACTTAATTGCTACCCAAATGTAAAATAATCTTATTAAAAATTCAAGTTTTTTATATTTTTTAAAAACATTTTATCGAATTAGCTTTGTCCGTCTGTCTGATTCTACGCAAAACTAGTCTCTCAGTTTTGAAGCTATCGATCCTGGATCTTTGCACAGAGTCTTCTTTTTACTGCACGCTGCTAATATGTCGGAAACGAACGGATCGGATAACTATATCTTATAGCTGCCATAGGAACCATCGGTCGTAAAATGGGTCATAGTGAAAAAACTTTTTTGTTTTCAATCTTAGCGTCCCCAATTTCAATCATTACTTATATTACATGCTTTCAAACAGATTTGCAAATTTTGTTCAAAATCGGATGACTATATCTTATAGCTGCCATAGGAACCATCGGTCGTAAAATGGGTCTTAGTGAAAAAAACTTTTTTGTTTTCATTGCAAACGTTTCCAAACCTCGTATTAATAAGTTTTCTGTACTTTTACATACTTGCACCAAGTTTGATGGAAATCGGAAAACTACATATATAGTACAGCTGCCATACAAAAGATATGTCTGAAAATAAGTCTTAGTGAGAAAATGTTTTTGGTTTTCAATGCTATCGGTCCCAATCTCGTTACTGATTAATATTATATGCTTCCACACAATTCTGTCCAGTTTGATCCAAATCGAATGACTTTATCATAAAGCTGTTACAGGAACATCGGTCGAAAAAGTAGTTCTAGTGAGAAAAACTTTTTTGTTTTTAATGGTAGCGTCATTTTACACTGTAGCGACGAAAATGATCGGTTTCCAAACAATTTTGGGGAGTTTGATCAAAATCGGAGGAACATTTCGTGCCATATAACAAACTGGCAAGCAAATGCTCAAAGTAGTCGCGCCATTTATTGCTGGGTTTGGGAAATAACTTAGCTAATATTGTTCAAAGCGAAAATTAAATTGTTAAGTAAAAATCATTAAAATTCTTTATTTATATAAATTCTACCAGCTGCAAGGGTATATAAACTTCGGACGAGCCGAAGTTAGCTTTCCTCTATTTTTCTCGGCAAGGTTTGTCTCAAATCCTAGCATAGGTTGTGTTTTTAATATAAACAAAAAACCAGTTGAAAGATTATCCAACTTTTCAATCAATTGTAGATTGTGCTACAAAATGATAATTCTGAAAGTAGCCAGGGCTTAAACTATACATACGGGTGTGTTCCAGAAATCTCTTTAGATTTTAGTACAAACGATTTGATTTGGAACTAAACTAGGAGAACTTTATATGTGAAATGATAAGAATAAGGTCGGCTACTAGATCATAGGTCGGTAAAACCGTACGCATTAAGGACCGTTTTCTCATGTTCATGTTTTTGCTCAAATCGAAATCCATCTAGATTTTGCAACTAGATGGTTTTTGTGCAATTGGTTGTCTCATGTAGGTTGATTATAAATTCGGGCATTTGCGCCACGGTCACACCGGGAGGGCTGGAATGGTCTAATACTAGGTTGGCAGCACCTCTGCACTCGGCTAAATTTTGTCTTTTTTATTGTGCGCCAATTTTAAAAATTAAAGCACAGACGAAAATAAGGTTTTTATTTTGGAACAACTGTTTACTATGATGGGAGATTAAGCAGTAGGTCGAAAGCTATGTTGACACGGGCAAATAATTTGGACAAATTTTCATGAAAAATGGGCTATATATGCCAAATTGTGGAACTTTCCGGCCATATTAGATCAAATTATTTGCGTACGGAACCATAGTTTAAGTTTTAAATCCTGTAAAATCTTAAATCATGGCTATTTTTATCAAAATTTACCCAAATTATTTGTATGTGTAAACTTAGCTTAAGCAATGAACTAGGGGAATCAGAATGTGCATCTGTAATTTCAGCAATGTATGCAGGGTTTCTTGTATATTAAAGGCACATCCAATATTTTCCATTTTCTGTTTACTTAATAACAATTCAGACTTTACTGTTTTTAGCAGCAGTTATTTTTTGTTTTCAAATATTTTTCAGTGTGACCATATGCGCGGATACATAAAAATACTTAATTTGCCTTTTCATGTAGATGGATTTGAAATCAATGGGGGTGAAGTAGATTGCTACGATATTCATCTAGATGGTTAGCATTGCACATGAGCAAAGCAAAAGCAGCAAATCCACCTAGATTTGCAAAAACACCAACATGAGAAAACGGCCCTAAATCTACTTGGCCTTGAGCAGTCGGTTTTAAATCGCCCAACTTGTGCATCTAATCTAGTAGCCGGGCATATTTGTGGCACTTCACATATAAGGGCAAGCAGTTTTAATTCGAAATGCGAGCGTTTATAACAAAATCTCTAGAGATTTCTGGAACACATCCGATAATAACCGATTCGGTAGGGTTTCGGATTTTGTGATTTAGAAAAAGGTTCTGGTATCGGTTTAGAGTTCCTACAAATTTCACTTAATTTATTTAACTATAACTTTGTCTCTTTCATTTCTTCTAGTTTCTGGGATGATTGGATACGTCATCCGGCTCAGCGCAAGGATCGCGTTTGCATAAGACCTGAAATCTCACGTACACGAACCTTTGGCAAAATTGGCGTCTCCAAGTAAGGCTTATGCACATTCAATGTTACTTCATTCCACTTACCCAATTTTCCATCTCCACTTCATCTTTTTCAGTGGCCTGTTCTTCGATAAGTATCTCAAACATATTAAGCTCAGCGAGAACTTTGTACAGTTCAGCAAAATCAATATGAGTTACCTGTTAAAGGTGAATGAAAAAATCACTATAAAATTCAACTCCATTAAGTTTACACCTATTTGCTTTCTTAGAACAATTATGATAATACATTTGTGCGTCGGGTGTACACCTACCCAATAGTCACCTATGATGAACTGAGGCGGAATCTCATTGCAGCCGAGGGACCAGTGCGCATACAATACAGTACTAGAGACCAATACAAGCGCATTACCCGCATGCTGGGTCTCATGGATGACTTTAAAGTAAGTTTTCAAAATCTCTAATCTAAATTGAAGTCAAATTAATCTTTTTATGTCTTACAGAGCGGCGTGCCGCGCACTGCCTATCATGGCATTGTGTCCTTTTACTATAATAAACGTCGCGTGCATTTGGCACCCAATGCCAATTGGAAGGGCTATGAACTCTCATGGAGCTAACAGCACTAATCTCAAGTGTTAGCCACATAACTTGCAATACCAAAAACAGAAACAAAAACAAAAAACAAAAAAATAGAATTGGAACTATGTAATATTTGTGTGATTTTTTCGATTTAATTTACAAGCCAATTTACCATTAACCCGACCCACAATGTAACATAGAAGAACCAGTGTGTAGACACCTCGCCAGGTGCCATCTGTGCCACTCCTCTCAGCTAGTTGTAATCGAAACACTTGTTTACCCCCTATGACTAAAAAAACAGAAACAAAACTATTTATATGAGCATATTTTTGTGTGTGTGTGTAACATATAAAACTCGAATTCTAATTCTTATTCAACTGCCTCCTGATCATCTTCGTCCAGCTGCTCACAGTCAATGTCGCTGCTCTCGGATTCGGAGAGTGTGTTAGGCCGATTGCGTTGAGCCTGACCCAGAGCCTCGTGGCCATAGGAAGCGGTGCCACTGCCACTGACACAGCCTCCTCCCGCTTGGGGTTGGCTTCTGTGTTGTAGGAAATTTGCATTTGCATCGCCAAACACACGCTCCAGCTCGGCCAGGCCATTGGTAGAGCCAGTTTCCAGCTCTGGTGACAACGTGGCGGCATACTTCAATTGCAGATATGTTTCACTGGGTGGATAGTTCACATAGCTGGCGTTATAGGATTTACAACGTGGCACATAGCCGACAGAGGATACACCCACGGGTGGGGGAGGCTTGGCCCCACCGAACGGCAGTGTAAAGTTTAAAGGCTGTCCACGTGCCAGTATGGCATTGCGTGCACTCTCCATAACACTGGGACCAGGTAAAGCAGCTCCATAAGGACGTCCAGTGGTGGCAGCTGCAGCCATGGGTGGAGCCGAGCCACTGCCATTCAGCATTATAGATTGTATGGGCGTGGGACCTGCAGGCGTCTGACTAAACAGCCAGAGGCGGTCACCCACGACCATGGGTCTTGCCAGGCCACCTATACCCAGTTGAGCATAATAATGTGAGGCCAGAGTTTCCACATCTGAGGTATACTTCCGCTTCCACTTGGTACGCCGATTTTGAAACCAGATTTTGATCTAAAAATGGTTTATATATTCATAAGTTCAGGTCCGTGTAATGCACCTTTGTAAACTCTCACCTACCTGCGTCTCGGTGAGTTGCAGTTGCTTGGCCAATGCGGTTCTCTTGGCTACCGAAAGGTATTTCCCCCTTTCGAATTCCGTTTCCAAAGCCTTGATCTGTGCAGCCGAGAATGCGGTACGCGGACGCTTCTTGCGATCATCGTGCAGAGCTAGGAACGAGGGGGAGAGAGGTAAATTTTAATTGCTACCGACAGCCAAACCATTGTGCCAACTATTTTCAGCTGGCAATGGCAACACCCTGTGCCTAAATTGTTGCACTTTCGCCATGCGCGCCTCAGTTCATTTAGCCAACGCGTCTAATTGGCCATTTGGTATAACATTCTTCTCGCTGACCGAAAACAAATTGTCAAATAAATTCCCTCCCTCTGTTTTCCTCTGCTTTCTTTGTGCTTTTGCTTTTGCTTTTGACATTTGCATCATTAGTTGGCGTTGGTTTTGGTTTGACAACCGTTTGAGCCAATTTCGGATTATTTGTATTCTGTTGATCGTGCAGATGACAGATGAGATCACTCAACCATGGATATTTGAGGAAATTTATTTTTGTTTCCATTGTTGGAAATATTTTTCTATTGAAATGAAAGTTGAAAGCAAGTGTGTGCAAACCTTGTGAGGTTTGGGGGGGGGGGGTTTGTTTTGGTCCCTCGAGCCGGATTTAAAAAATCTTCGAAGTTTATGATCTTGTATGCTGGACCGCATATGTTTTGGGTCCCTCCAGCCGGATAATGTACCGAATCTTATTAATTTATGATCTCCTATAACGAATCACATGTTTTTGGAAATAAGTTCGGTTCAGAAAACGACTTAAAACACTTTTTTGGGAAGAATGGCTTTTAAATTCGTATATGAATCCATTATATTACAACTACGAGAAGAAACTAAAAGCCAGTTTTGCTTATTTTAAAGGGCAAGCACTTTTGGAAACCGTGCAAAAGGTTGTAAAATGTAAGATTGACTCAACAGCCCTAAATAGGGCCAGACCAAGCTTCTCTCAATCGGAAAAGGTAAAAACAGTCATAGAGTATCGAAAAATAATGATATCATCCTGACATTTGAACTGAAGATTCATTTATCATTCAATCCAGGAATGAGGTTCCGTTTTTCAGACACTTTTTTAAAAAGACTTCAACCCAAGGTTTCATAAAATCTAATTGCGCGTCAGCATTTTTCTATTTTTATACCCTTACAAAAGGTATTACCTATACGATTGGCAGGCAATGAACCCTACAGTCGCTAGTCTTGGAATTCTCTTTGACCCCAAATTGAGTTTCAATCCTCAAATCTCCTCTATTGTTAACAGGGCAAATGGTGTACTTGGATTCATTAAACGTTGGTCGAAGAAATTTAATGATCCATACACCGCTCTAGTCCGTCCTGTACTTAAATACTGCTCGTCCGTCTGGTGTCCGCAATATAAAAAGTCATATCGATCGTATTGAATCAGTACAAAAACAATTCTTGCTTTTTGCTTTTCGTGGACTTAATTGGCACCCCAACCTTTGTCTGCCATCGTACTCCAGCAGACTCTTGCTTATTGACCTTCCTTCGTTAGCTAATCAGAGAACAGTCCTAGGTCTTTATTTTCTTCATAAGCTAATCATTGGTGATGTAGGCTTTACCGAACTCTTAGGTCTCCTTAACTTCTACATTACTTCTAGTCGAACTAGAAACTATTTACCTTTAATCTTGCCTAGATGCACAACTTATTATGCCCAGCACAATCAATTTCGGGTCTTATGTCAAATTTACAATGATCTCTATCACCTGCTCTGAACAGATCTCTCTCAAAGCATGACTACCGGGTTGGCCATATTCGACGGACTCATCTGGCAACACTATAAATTTTGACAGCGATGCCAGCTCGACCAATTACATAGCGCGTTTGAAACGTCAGTCCAAGTAGATTTTTACCATGGAACAGTGTACACGCCACGTGAACGCTCTCAGATTGTTGAAATTTACATTCAACAAAACAATTCAAAATGTGAAAACTTATGATCGGATGTAGCTTATTTCACGTTGAACGGAACGGTATACAAACAAAGTTGTTGCTCTTGGTTGGGCCTACAAAACATTTCTATGTAGCAAATCAAAAAAATTACATCTTCATACTCAAAATTACAAAAAGTTGGCCAAAAAAGCCAAGTTTTGATCACTTTTCTACAGTTTTTCAACTTCATCTTGAAACCCGTTTCAGATTTGGCCAAGTAATTCAGAACAAAGTTGTAGCTTAGACCAAAATAATCAAACCTTAAGAACTAACCAACTTCATTTAGTTACTCTTTCATATAGTTATAGGCCCACAAGGACGTACAACTGTCATAAAAACTCGAAAAAACGAACATTTTCGGTAAAAAAGTAAAAAAAACTAAATTTTTTAAATTACAGTTTTTAAGTTACAAAACTCTTACGGAGTGCCGCAAATCTCTTAATGAGATGGCTCAGCACTTCGAAATTAATCTCGTTTGGGTGCCTGGACACTGCAACATTGAAGGCAACGAGATGGCCGACCACCTCGCCAGACTTGGCACCACCACTCAGGTCTTACCGGATAAGAGCAATATAGGGGTGCCTCTTGCGACCTATAAGCTACAAACAAAGGAAACTACTCATCGAATAACCATGAATCGATGGCAAACAATTCACACATGTGAAGTATCTAGGCTTACATGGCCTACTCTTAGTATTAAAAAATCTAGGGCGTTACTCCGTCTAGAAAGACTGCATATTTCCCTACTAGTAGGGGCCCTTACTGGACACTGCCTAATAGGTAGACACGCCGCTAGGCTCGGCATCAGACACAATGGCAGTGTTCAGCAGAACAACTTGCTCCCTGATCAAGTAAAAATTTGCAATTATCTTAATACTGAACTCGAGCGATGTGGCATCATAATAGCCAATTTGAGGCATCAATTTACAGGAGCGTGTATCAAAGAAATAGTACGCTACTTTAAAGTGATACTGATCCCTCCAAACAGCGATGCATAATTCTTTTCTGATACCTGCTCAGGGATCAATTATTCTGCTGAACACTCCCAATGACTTCTCAATTCAGTGGACGAGGAGGAGAGTGTACAACACCTCTTCTGTCATTCCGCAGCTCTTAGCAGAAGGCGACTCACAGTTTTGGGTCGTTCCTTTCTAAACGAAAGGGATATTGTGGGAATTTGTGGTATTTTCTAAATGGTTTAACGGGAAAGACCCTCCCTCTACGATCGCAGCGTAGAAAGGGTTATATGGTAACACAACGGGCCTTCATTGGCCTAAGTGATGAAATGGGATTCTCACCCATTTCAACCATTGCAACCTAACCTAACCTAAGTTATGTTTTCTTACTATTTTCTTGATTTAATACAAAACAATCGAAATTTTTTGGTACCAAAAATTGCCATTTTTCGAGTTTTGGTTCCAATTCTGCTTAAGGGCCCGTAACTATACGAAGGATCAATCAAATGAAGTTGGTATGTTCCAATCGTTTGTTTAAATAATTCCAAGCTACGTTTTTGTCCTGCATAGCTTAGTGAAATTCGTTACAGTTTTTAAGACAAAGTTGAAAAACAGTACAAAATGAGGGGAAAACATGATGATTTTAAGACAATTTTGTAATTTTGAGTATAAAGATGTGACTTTTTTGACTTGCTACTAAAGAATATTTTGTAAGCTTAGCCAAGAGCAACAGCTTCCTCAAAGAAGTCAAAGCGAAATTTCAAATAGTTTACGAGCTATGGAGTTGCGAATCCCAATCAGAAGCTGAAAACTTCTAAATGCAATAAAAAGAAAACGGCAGCTAACCAGGCCAAACCCAGCGAAGGTTCCCATTCAGAGTTTTTGGGTTGGGAAAATGGGTTTTAGTAAGAAAAATTTATGATTTTAATGGCTAGCATTCTTAAAATTCTGAACTCGGCACAGACTAAGGGCCGATTTCTCTTCTTCTACATAGAGCTATATGTCATATAAACTTTTGAATAGCAGAATAAATTGTGAGCTTATCTGACACATAGCAGCTATCTGGAAGAAGAGAAATCGGCACTAAGTTAGCTTGGACCTTTCGTTTTGAACCTCTTTAGATGACTAATGCTAGTCGAATGATTCACTAATGACTTCACCTAAAATTTCTAGGGCGAGAATACTGATTTTGGCGATCCTTTCAGCGCAGATCCGAGCCTTTACCATTGTTAAGTAGCAGCAGCTGGAGTGAGTAAAGTTCTAATCCAGATACCCTCAGCAAGTTTAGTCAAGGTTTTGGAACTAAGAACGTGTTACAGTAGCTGCTCGAAACCAAGGTAAACTACATTCTTGCGTATATTTTTGCTCCTAACAACACTTTGGTTAAACGGGAAGTCATGCCTGAAAAGATTTGAGCGCAGCTGATATGGCCCATGACCATCATTCATCGCAAATAGCGAGGCCTGCTGATAGGTTGCCGTGCAAGTGCTGATCACAGCCAATGGGGAAGCACAAATACCAATGAACTGGGTGAGTTACTTTTGGTTTCTATCCTGTTCTTGCTTGTCAGTCATCTGCAACAGTGGCAGTGAACCTAACTAGAGCTGGGAATAGAAAAGGGACTGAGACTGAATCTAAGGCTTATTCCTCAGATGATGCCTAGGACGCTACTTAAGGACCATTCCTTCTTAGACCACCTAAACATTTTCAGTTTCACAACTTTAGGCCAAATACCTTATATATCGTACAATATCTGAGAGACTCCTGCAATCAGAGCAAATAGCCCAGTGCGTTGAATACAGAGAAGTAGAAACGTCAGGTTGGGCAGACTTAATTCCCAACTACCGTTTTGATGCTCAAACTATGAGCTGATAGCCGAAACATAACCCTAATTTGGGGTATGTAGCAAAGTTTCATTTTGTTGAATTCTATTGATCCACCCACGTACCAAAGTCTCTAGAACCTTTGGCAGTTCTATGAGTAAGGTCCATATACAAGTGAATTGCTGACTTTAGGCTATCTTTCTGCAGTGCCCGGATTCTGAAACTAAAGATCAACCTTATCCCTCTTGACTGTGAATGTTTCTAGATTCCTTTTTCAATAGAAAGAAGCTTAGGTTGAGCTTAAAGTTGGTCAAATCGAATCTCTTTCATTTACCCCCTACCATACTCACCATTGCCATCATCCGATGCCAGATCTATATCACTTTTGCCATCATCCAATATATCATCCTCCAAGCAGCTGGATGTGGCCGGACTCGATACTCGCGACGAAATCTCACAACTGGCATTACCAATTTCATTCTGTTGGATTTGCGTTTCACTAGTCACTTGATACTTTTCCACCTGATCGGCAAAGTTGTGAGTATTACGCGTATCGGGTTTGGCCAAAATCTGTTCAATTGAGAAACTATGAGGATACCGACGCACCGCAGATTGTGAATCCATTTTGAGCGAGACAACAGCACGCGACGAGTTGTTACGGAAAACTAATTTGAATATGCAGAGCATCCTGCACTTTTGGGTGATATTGTGTACAAGATGATCGGGTGTGGGCGTGGTTTATGCTATAGATCTCACTCTCTCTCTCTCTCTCTCTCTCTCTCTGTCGCTTTTCAATGGCCAACATTTGGCCTATGCATGAGAGGGAAAGGGAGATGCGGTGCCAAAGAGATACTCCGACATGTGTTTATTTTTAAAACATGTGTGAAATTGGGCGTGGTTTGGGGGAATATCTTTTTTGTGTGAAAATTTGTTGCCGGCTATGATTAAAAGTCATAATTTTTGGCTAATTGTCTACAAGTAGCGCTATTTAATATTTCGATGGTTTTGCTAAATATATTTAATAAGTTTGCCAACATTTTTGCATTCGAATGATTAATGAATGTGGCTTGGAAGATGTGTGTGGGTTTGTTGGAGGGGTTTTTGGAAAATGGTTTTTAAATTGGCAAACATAAAAGATACACGGAATTTGGTTCTAAATTGCATTTAAAGAACCCCCCCTGAATACAACTTTCCAAGGTCTTCGAATTGTGTTCGAGTTGATAAAGCGAGAATTTAGTTTTAATTGATTTCTGAAATGGCTCAATACCAATTCATGGAATACTCGAATAGCTTTCAAATTTATACATGGCGATTTCAGAGGAATTTCTGTTATATTTAAGGTTCGATCAGGAAAATCTAACCCATCGTACAATCTTTCCGTTTGTGGACAAAACAGTCAAATTTTTCAAAGAATTTTTGAATGAATTACCAGGAAATCGGTGAGATTTTAGGATATCAATCCATTTTAATTCTTTCCCTTGGACAATCAATAGTCACATAGTCAATTCTGATATCCTTGGACAACATTCATGTTGTTTTCATTTAATTACCGCAGAGAGAGATTTGTAGATTTTTACCGCAACTTCTAACTAAACCAATGTTTAAAAAACTGAAATAAGTTTCATTTCGTCTGCTTTTGTTCAGTGCATAAGTTGAAGCAGCAGCTTGTGTTCGCTGCTGCAAGTCGACGGCAGAGCTGTCGCCACGAAATTTCTCGGAATTATCGCAACCACCAACAATTAACGCAACCCAACAACATTCAGATTTTCTCAGCGCGCTGTTCTTATTACCTTTAACCGAGCCGAGAAGACTAAAGGTAAATGTTTTGTTGTGTGTTTTAAGAGAAATAACGCGCCGGGCAAAAAGCAAAATGCAAAAGCCAAAAATAGATGTGAGAGACTTCTGTCGCGCTTGCGCTGCCGTCGACTTCTGAAAGCAAACACTTGCTGCTGCTTTGACTTACGCCACTGAACAAAAACAAAATCAAAATCAGTAAGGATCAAGCGACGACTGCTGCTGCTGTTCGCTTTTTATCAATAATTGTTTTGTGCTGCTGCCTTCTGTATTTCTCAAAAGCAGAAGCAAGAGTTCATATTGATCAGTTAAATAAAAAGTCGAAGCTGTAAGAAGTAAAAATGTTGGGTCTTTTGCTACTTACACTAAAGCAATTTAAACACTGAACTGAACCTTAGTCTATTTTGAGATCGTTAAGTATAACTATTGAGAAATGATCAGCCCTCTGTGAGGTAATTTGAAATCACTCTGAGCCCATCCGTTCCTAAATATAGGTAAGGTCCGATAGGTTAAAAAGAGTTTAGGTTTAAGAGGTTCGGTTCATGGTACGTGTTTTGATAATACAATTGAATTAAAATTGACATAATTTTTGAAACTTATTTTAAAAACATGAGACGGAATTAAGCCCCGTACTTAGAAGAATAGAAAATTCACTTCGTCACAATATTTCATATAATAAGAAACACCTTTGCTTTGCTTGGATGCTCATGTGCTGTTAGAAAGGGTATCTATGTATGTGAAATACTGTGACGAAAGGAATTTTCAGTCGTTCTGAGTACTAGGCGAGAACCACAAGTGGGATTCTATACATTTTGTTTAACAAATTCAGTAGACTTCCCTTGATTTCCGAGACTAGTATGAAATCTTCATGAAGTTTGCTTTATTGTGTAAGTCTCGACTAATATGTCAGTTATATACAACGCAAGGGGACAACGATGAGTCCCAACCAAATGCACAGTACTAAGATCGAAAGCTGGAGTACGCTAAATATTTTCTCTGACAAGCTGCCATAAAAGCCATTG
Source organism: Lordiphosa magnipectinata (assembly GCA_037044535.1). NCBI lineage: Eukaryota > Metazoa > Arthropoda > Insecta > Diptera > Drosophilidae > Lordiphosa > Lordiphosa magnipectinata. The sequence goes on along the minus strand of JBAMBO010002595.1, from coordinate 25,123 downwards.
GCTCAGCCTTGCAACATACTCCTCATTTGGGTCCCAGTACATACGGACTGTGAGGACAATTGTAAAGCAACTACATTGGAAAACAAGTTAGAGAGTCGGTCAAGACCGACTGTAATATACTCTGTAATTGTAGTAGCTGCAAAAACTTGTTGCGGCAGCGAACTTTCTTTTGGTCATAACTTGAGTATCGTTCATCCGGTCTTTATCATTTCTTCAGAAAATCAATAAATAAAAGAAAGAAAGTCGGTCAAGCCCGACTATAACATACTCTTTACCCTTACTACCCTCGCATTTGCTCACGAGTCAAGAGAGGCAATCTTAGTGAGAGAGAGAGAGAAACTTAGAGAGCGCACAACGCAGTGCGTTAAAGAGAGACAATCTAAGTGAGAGAGAGAGCGCACCGCGTTGTGCGCTCTCTAAGTTTCTATCTCTCTCTCTCTCACTTAGATTGTCTCTCTTTAACGGAATGTTGTGGCTATGGTTGGAGGGGTAACTGGCTGCTTTTGCACATTCCTTCAGCTATCTCTTACCATCTCTGAAATCTGTGCGTTCAGACGGGCTATATCAGGAGTATATATCCTTTACATGGTCGGAGTTGATTCCTTCTCCCTGTTACATACTTTTGTACAAACTTAATACACTCTGTGTACCTTTGGTGGTAATATTTGGGAAGGAATCATTTCCGACCCTATAAAGTATATATTGATGGTTCGTACCTTCTAGAGATATTTAGTAATCGAAATTATTTATCGATTGGCCGATGACCAAAAGAAAGTTCACTGCCGCAGCGCAGCAGCAGCGCTGCTTTCAGCTGCTACTGCAGGTACTGAGTATAATACAGTCTGGCTTGGCCGACTTTTCTAACATGTTCTTACTCTACCTTGTCTGTGACTTGAAGCACCTCAAAGAATGAACACACGAACGACGGCATGTTAGCTCTCACAACTATGATACTACTATAGCAAATCATAGTTAAGAACAAGATATACTTAACAAGGTAGCCGCAATCACTCTATCGCTTTCTTTAAATGTCAGTCTGTAAACAACCTTTGTGAACTACGCATCAGCGAGGACGCTCTCGCTCGCTTTTGTACTCATTTTGACACTTATATAAGAAGTTGTAAGAGAGCGACTGCGGCTACCTTGTTAAGTGTATCCTGCTTAAGAATGCAGCCACTCTCAGTTTGTTTGTTCGTTCTCTCTCTCTCTCTCTCTCTCTCTCTCTCGGTTGTTAAGTACGATCCGTACCTAAGACATTTCGTTTCTGATTAATTAAGGCCGACTGTGCCCAAACAGAAGTAATAGACAGGACATCAGTCTGGAAGGGGCATTACAATAAGTCTCAGATACCCTCCTGCAACCGCCCTTATCCAACCTAAACTAAGATGAAGACTAACACTTGGTTGGAAAGACTAGTAGAGCCTGATACTACTAGTGCAGGGGCCGGCAAAACACACATGCACATTTTGTCGTTGTGTGTGTATGTTTAGCTATGCGAGAGCGCGCTCATTTAGCACATCTTTGTTGTTGCTAAAGAGAGCAGTATAAGCTCGTATACTGTCGGTGTTTCGACGTCGCTGCCGCAGAGCTTTCTTCAATGCACTGGAGGCTGAGACGTGCCGGACTCTGTAATAGTGTAACACGCACCTCTTGCAGTTGTAGAGACGGGTAATCGGTTGATATATCAGTATAATGACCATAGATTTATAGAACTTGCCACCTACAGGCGAAGTTTAAGCTCCAAAATTTGATAGAAGCGTAGGTTTAAGTGGTGGGGATGACATCTGAGTTGCCCCAAATAGAAAGTCTGAGTTTATCTGACACATATTAGCTAATTAGAAGATGAAATATCGGACCTTAGAATCTGTTTTAATGCGGATAGTAGATTTAACGGTTGTTTTATAAGTGTCCCAGAACCGTTTGCTGGTGGTAGATGGTTTTGGGCGATGAGATGTTCAGTTGACTATAGCTTCTGCTTTTCACAGCAGCTTATGCATCTGGAGTTGATATAACTAGCTTCATGGCATGCGTTCTAGATTCTGTTTAGTGGAGGCGGGTTAGGTACAAGGCCAAGTTCGTCTGGTTTCTCGTTTTCGTGGATGTCTCCCTTGTAGTTCAATGTACATATGTGCCAGCCGCGATCAGTGCGTTTTAGCTGGCAACTAGTCTGAATTTGATTCTAACTGTGGAATGGGATTAGATAACCTACTGGCTGACCCTCCTTAAAAACCTTGCCTGCTTCAGACCTACCAAAGATCTTTGCCTTGAATACAGTCGCAATGTCTGGGATGTGGAATGCCTCAGGCTCTCTGACAGTATTCCAGAATCTATGTCACAGCTCATTTTGGAGCCATTAGTGAAGAAGAACACTTCGATAAGGTAGTTCCCAGTCTTTTCTGCTTGGGTATAACGTAGAGAACTTCCTTTTAAAGGCCGGTTCCGATTTCTTGTAGTTGTTGATTCATTTTCGTTGTAAAACCGAAATCTTTTTCTTGTTTGTACCACAAAGAGATTTTCTAAAATTTCAAGAGCTTACTATTTCACTCCATTAAAACATTTAGAATCGGTGAAGTAATCAGTTAAAGAAACCATAAGAAAACTTTACTCCCCTCTCCCATGCCATTTGCCAAATGGTCATCGCATGTTTCATTTAATGAACATTTAGAAGACTTTGTCTGGCTGACCAGAGCAAGAACCTCATATATAAAACGTTCATTAATTCGAAATTATTAACACATAATTCAAATGGGCACACACTTACACACACACACACACACACACACAGCCAGGGAAATATGAAAAAGGGATGGCAACAGTCAAGATAGTTTCCAATTTGGATGGGTGCCAATTTCCTTTTGGCTTACAGGGTGCCCGATTATCGTATAATGTCTTCATTATTCATGCACAATTTGAACAAAATATGTGAAAACGTTAATTAGTCGCTAAAAGTCGCAGAGTAACAGCCACAGGGAGCCCGAGACCGAGCACGGATCCCCATCCATTTCGCGGGCTGTCAGTTTGATTTAATTTAATGAGAAAAACACTCGCCTGCTTAGGCTGCTGCTCAAATCAAAATGACAACTTAATTTTCATAATTGCGCATAATAAAGATTCGACTATTGCTTGCCATAGTTGAAATTCCGCTGCCAACAGGATGGGCCAACATGTGCCACATGGCCATTCAAATCAATTGCCAATTTGGTATAAGCCCGATATGTTGCATAAGTTGCCATTGGATGCTGATGCTGTGGCATTTAAGTTTAAATGGAGCGCAACCGTGTCAAGAATTTAATTAATAACCCAGAATGCATCTTCATTATAAATCATCACTTCTCTCCATCTCAAGTGTTTGTCAGGCGCACACGCAGCATAAATCACAGTCGAGTCGCGTGGAGAACTCAAAGTTTTATGTTTTTTTTTTTCTGTACGGCCCTTTTTTTGTCATCGCATACAACTAATGATGCAAGTCAAGTCCGGCAGAGTGTCATTGAAATCGATCTCGAGAGAAACATCTGTATTTGTGTCTTGACACTCCCACGACGCCATTGGCTCATGTTTGTCCTTATTTGCTTTTGGTTTCTAATTACCCAAAAGGTGAAGTTTTAGTCCTGGGGCGTGCATTGAACTCTTTCAGAGAAATATCAGCATGATTAATTTGTTTTAGTTTGTTTGTTTGTTTGCCTCGAGAGCTAATTTGTGTGACCAACTAATAGGTTAAGCCACACGAGGTCATGTTTCTGGAGTATAGATTTTCACTAGAAATCAATAGAACGTGAAATTATGTTGTCTCATTTGAAAAAGACCATTTCACTCCGTTTTTCTTTATGAAAATATCCAGGGCTTTTCAACTACCCTATATTCATCTACTGCACCACTGAGTGGACGGAATTAACCTAATTAGAGCTGGGATGTCTAGGTCGCATATCTCCGAAAGGTTGATTAGTATAGGTTGACCAAATATGGTGCCGTTACTTTCTCTTTCTCGCACTTGCACATTGACGCCTAGGAGCGCTGCATATCTGTCAATGAGACAGTAACCCTTCAGAACATTTCCCACCTAACGCTATTTATATTAACACCTCTTAACGGTCTTGGCCGCTTTTTTTGAAAGCCAGTAAGTTGTTTCTGTTATGTAAAAGCTGGCTCCTGTTGTTCACACCAAGCTTGGCATGGTTTCTCAGTTTCGATTGTGTCTTACTGCCAAAGTATTTCGCCTTTCGATCGTACACCTGTTTTACTGGATCTTTTGCGTCCATATAGGTAACATGGCCTTTCCAGCACAGCCGCTGTTGTCTTATGCTATGGACTAGATTAATTTCCCCATAGATCTCATGCACTTCGTGATTCAATAGGATGCGAATTTCATCGCCAACTTTTAAAGATCCTTAAGGAAAAAGTCTGTTTTACCGGAATCAGGGGTCTACGGTTAATTATAGTTCAATAACACAAGGCAACAAAATTAGACTTTATCCAGTATATTGAAAGGTTGGCGATGATTCTAGATGATTTTCGTGTACTGAACATAAATCTGTATTCAGAAATTGTCCATCACGTCGACATTTTTAGTAATTTAAGCCTAAAGTTGCAAAAATGTAATACCGGAACCGGTATTGGAACCGTTAACCGAAATAAACCGTTTCAAATCAAGTACCGGAATCGGAAGCGGAACCGATACAAATTTTTTCTTGAGAACCGAAAACCGTTTACCGTTATTAATGGAACCGATAGAACCGGAACGAAACCGAAACGTTGGTACCGGTACAGTTTCGGTTTATTTTTCTTTTGCAGAGCGCATCGTAGATTTGGTCACGAGTTGAAGCTCTACATACAAGATGCTAAGATATTTGCTGGCAGAAGACATCTTCACCATTTGCTCCAGTTTTGCGGCTGCAGATAATGACTTTCTTCTGCACCGGAAAGTGTGGGACTTAGTTCGCGAAATTGTACTTATATTAGAACCATCGGAGGTGGCTACAACTAAACTTCAACCGAAAATCTTGTCTTGGGTGATTTTATATTCCATTTGGATACACTGAATCTCTAGCAAAACAGTTACTGGATTCCATTAAGACTTTTCTCGCACTTAAGTGTGTTTGAAACCATGAAAACATTCTTAACTGGTGGTCAGAATCCTCCACAAAGTTCCCAGAATTGTATGAGATTTCAAAAGTCGTGCTTTCTGTTCCAGCTACGCAGGTTCTCTGGTGATAATGAATCCGCTAAGAAGTTGTATGGACTCAACCACATTGAATGCAGTTATGTTACCGCGAGCAACTCACAAGAATGCTATATGGGCATTTCCACAGCTACGAACGTGACAATCGTACGAATTTTTTTGCCTTTATTATGAAGAAAAACATAGAAAAATAGTACGATAAATTTCCGCATATTGGTGTTTGGATAGCACTTTGGTAGCACTATATTTAATGTAAAAGCTGAGAGTTCTAGACAGTAAGGCCTCCAGATACAGGCAGACAAAAAGGCATACGCAACGTGACAGAATTCGGAAGTGCGTTTTGTCTGCTTTCATAAAAGAGCAAATCTATGCGGAATGAGTTTCGAGTTTTTTAATGCAACTAACTTTAATATGATCTGCAATGTTGTAATTATATATTTATAGCTGATTCGGTCAAAAATAAACTTTGCTTCTTTTTATATTTGACTCATTATGATACGCAACGTGACATACGTTACGTGACAAGCCTTTCTCTAACGCTGTTCTTGTGATGCATTTCAAAAATTTATATATGTTTCCTTTTGCGTAATCCAAAAAAACATAAAAATTTTGATTCAGGAACTTATATTGATATACATGGCATAAGTTAGCTGCATTTAACGAATAGATGTTTTCGGTTTTTGGTTTACCTTTCTGTGGAAATGCACACATTAGTTACATAAGACATGGAGGTACCGGTATACCGAAATAAAAATCTGGGCACCGTATCGAAACCGAAATTCATTGAAAACCGAAATAGAACCTTTAACCGAAACATTCATTTCGGGACGTACCGGAACCGGTACCGGAACCGAAATTTGTTTCTGGACTAAGCCCTGATTTGTATTTAAAATGGTATATTTTCGCTAAAAATAATCGTACAATTCTTTGGGATAGTTTATTTTAAAGTTAAGAAATAGTAATGTACGATAATATCAAAAAACGAGAAGGCCACGCTAACTTCGTCTGTGCCGAAGTTTTTATACCCTTGCAAAAGCTGTTTTTGAAATGACAGAGTTTAAGAACGCTTGGATAAAAATCAAAAACTTTTTTTAACTTAAATCGATTTTCCGTCAGATGAACATTTGATTTCGACCAAATTTCGCGAATCTTTTTGAAAACATATCAAATTAACAATCGCCAAGTTTAAGAACGATAAAATTGAAAACAAAAAAGTTTTTCTCACTAAGACTCATTTTCCGACCGATAAGTCCTATGGCAGCCTGCAGATATAGTCATCTGATTTCGACCAAATTTTTCAAATTAGTTTGAAAGCGTTTAGTGTTAATAATCACCGACCTTAAGAACGATTTACTTGAAAACAAATATTTTTTTTCAGTAAGACCCATTTTCCGACCGATCGGTCCTATGGCAGCTATAAGATATAGTCTTCCGATTTTGATAAAAGTTTGCGAATCTGTTTGAAAGCATATAATATTAATAAGGGACGAGTTTGAGGACGCTAACATAGAAACCAAAAAAGTTTTTCTCAGTAAGACCCATTTTCCGACCGATCGGTCCTATGGCAGCTATAAGATATAGTCATCCGATTTTGACCAAAGTTTGCAAATCTGTTTGAAAGCTTTTAATATTAATAATGACCGTGTTTGGGAACGCTAACAATAAGAACAAAAAAGTTTTTCTCACTATAACCCATTTTTTTACCGATGGTTCCTATGGCAGCTATAAGATATAGTCATCCGATCCGGTCGGTTCCGACATATTATCAGCGTGCAGTAAAAAGAAGACTCTGTGCAAAATTTCAGCTCGATAGCTTTAAAACTGAGAGACTAGTTTGCGTAGAAACAGACGGACAGACGGACAGACAGACGGACAGACAGACGGACAGACAGACGGACAGACAGACAGACAGACAGACGGACGGACAAAGCTCAATCGACTCAGCTCGTCGCCCTGATCAAGAATATATATAGTTTATGGGGTCGGAAATGAATATTTCTATGCGTTGCAAACTTCTGGGCAAAATTATAATACCCTTTGCAAGGGTATAAAAAGTCAAAACAAAAGTTCAGGTTCCCCACAAAACGCATCTAGAAAGGGTTGATGGACGATATCTGAAAACAGATTCGTGTTTAGCACACGAAAATCATCTAGAATCACCACCAACCCTTCAATATACTGGAAAAATTCGAATTTTGTTGCATTAGGTAATTCAAGATAATTTAGTTCTTCAAAAAGATGTTGAAATACAGTCGAGCAATTCTATTACGAGCTTTCGTACAACGAATTTGTTTCCGGAACACTGCAATTTCGTATTACGTATTTCTTTCTCTACATTACGAATTTTTATACTCTGTACCGAAGGTACATAGAGTATATTAAGTTTGTGCAAAAGTATGTAACAGGGAGAAGGAATCGTTTCCGATCCTATAAAGTATATATATTCTTGATCAGCATCAACAGCCGAGTCGATAAAGCCATGTCCGTCAGTCCGTCCGTCCGTATGAACGAAGAGATCTCAGAGATGGTAAGAGATAGAGGTTTGAGAGGTTGTATGGGACACATATTTCTTATACTTACAGGCAGATCAAGTTTATTTTCAATTTTTGACACGCACCCTCCCGCCCCCGCAATTTCTAACTAAAAAAAACGTGTATCTTCCACAGTTTTGATGATCGTGAGCAAATGCAAGTGTAAGGGTGCAGAATATGTTATAGTCGGGCTTGACCGACTTTATTTCTGGTTTTTATAACGAAGTTTGTTTTGGTTCCCTTGAGATTCGCTTTATGGAAGTTCGACTGTATAATTTTTGTAACTGAACTGTTTATTCAAAGAGTTCAAAAAACCCAAATAACTTGAACCGAAAGCTTCTGGGACAGTTTGCAGCTAGGTTTGAAAGCTCGTTGCTCTTAAAGTATGTTTCTTTCTGTTAATTATACATTTTCAGACTACAAAAACTCGGTTCGCGAATAATGGGTTCAGGTTGGTTCAGTTTTCCTATGAATAAATGAGAATCGTGCTTCTATTTTTATATGGGTTTTGGACAAAGATTTGATCTTTAAATCGCAATCACCGAAGTTGTTTTTCTGGCTCCTCTATTCCCAACTCTGTGAAACCTCAATTAGTGTTTGGGAAAAAATGTGGTACATATTTTCCTTGGCCTAACCAGAGCAAGACCATGACCAAAACTAGTGCTTGACAGGATGCTCCAGTCGCGACACACAGACGACAGAATGGAATGCCCCCGAAAAACTAGAGAAAACATTCCTCGTTGACTGGCGCCAAAAGGCGTGTCGCTAATTGCGCCTAAACGACCAACATTAGGCGCCAAACTCCCAAACAGGAAGCAGCAAATTCTCCAAAAAGAAAGGAAAGAAATCTATAAAATGTATGTGGGGGCCATTTAGTTGCCACATCATAGCTAATAATAAAAGCTAATTAAGCAATTTTTGTGACAACACCTGTAGGTTGAAGGAGAGAGATCACTCTCTCTCCCTCTCTCTCTTTCTAACTCTTATGACAATAAATTGCCGCTAAATGTCACTAATAAGCATCTCCAGCTTCAGCTCCCCACTTCTAATTAATTTATGATTTTCCTCACCGCATTTATCACACTCAGATGGCGTCTCGGGGATGTCGCGAGCCCAAAACAGAAACAAAATGTGAGGCAGATGTGTGCCTTAAGGGTGGGGTGGGAGGGGAGTGACACGTTGTTCTGTGGTGGTGGTGGTGGTGTTGGGTTTAGACATTTATCATATCACAAAGCGAAGTCAAACAAGGGAATTAGTTGAATTAATAATTAATCCCGACAACCAATTGCAGCAACAAGTGCAATTGCTGATCCTTCTTGGAAATTAATTAAAACATATGCTCATCCGTTTGTCCCATAAATCTGCCAGCCACAATTATCAGTTTCAATTTGTGCGTAAAACTGTTTGATATCAGAACGAAGAAGGGTGTCGGAACATTGCCCATGTCAATTAGTAGAGTCACTAGACATACGTGTTGGGGTTGGGACAATTTGCCGCTGAATCTCATTTGGCTCATTAAAATGCCGTCGCCAAGTGCTGCGGCAGCAACCATCGATGCGTTGAGGTGGCAACACCGCCAACATTTCCATTTCCATTTCCATTTCCATGTCAACTTGGCTGTACGCCCTGAGTAATTACACCAAATTAATTGCCCAACGCTGTCAGAACAGGCATTGTCTGCTAATCTCTTCCAATTGCAAAGGCCGAGAAACATTTTATTTTGTTTTGTGTTTAATTGCCGCCATCAGCACATGATTCCAAATTGATGATGCACTTTTGATTTGAGTTGGGCTATAAAAAGATCCCTTCAAAAACAGTCACACACACGGAAATCCGACTACCTACAGGCTGCTCCAGCTCCAGATCGTAAAAAAAAAACGCATATGATTTAAACTGCATGTTTTGTAAAAATCTAATTTGATAATTGGTTGTAATTTATGAGTTTTGTCTGCTTGCTTAAAAACATAAAAATACAACACAAACACACACCGAATGACGCCTTTTACGCGTACGTCTTGGTTCTGTTTCTCAGAATCCGCATCTGAATCCGAATCAGAGCTAAAAACTCTCCATCCTATCTTTTGGGACTGAGTGGAACATTAAATTAATATGCAGTTCTTTCTCTTGTTTAATTATTATTTATATCTGTCAGTTTATAAGGCGTAGGCTTGGGTGTTGAACATACAAACATACAGATGTATGTACAATATGCATGTCTCTTTGGGGAGTTTTCATGAATGAAATTAAATGCAGGCGGCGGTTAATGAGGTTGCTTTTCAAGTTGATATTCCGGTATACTGAAATTTGAACCTTGGGTTGAACCAATTTAAAACCGCTCCTGTTAACTGAACCTTAAACTAAAAAACTTCTACGTTGCTACCCGATGAATAACGAATCACGCGGTAGCTTATCGATGAGTACTTATTTGAATGTCTTATGTCGGCTGTTCTAACTCTACACTTTAAAAGAGATCCTTCAAAAGAACCTTAAGCACATACAGCATCAGCATCCTTTAGACCAAGATACTTATACTAAGAACCTTATAATTGCATCATGTAGAATAACTCTAAGCAATTAGGTCCAGATTATAGAAGAGGTGGTAGCGATTCTTTATGATTTTCTTGTGCTGAACACGAATCTGTCTGGATTTTTGGTTTTTTAAAAATAAAATTTTGAACATTTTTGGGCGCGTTTAATAGACACTCACATATATAATGAAACCTTTTATGAAATTATCCTATAATACAATTTATTAGCTTTAAAAAAACGTATCCCAAATAATCAAACCTTCAAGTTTTTGCTGGCTCTAGATCTCGTTATGTTTGCACATAACTTTAAAACAGAAAACACACTACATCACAAAGGAGGCTAGTTGACCGAATATCTGTTTCATTGGCATCTCTACCAAATCATCAGCGGTCTTTGCCTGGGAAACAATCATGCCTGGTCGGGCGTGGCGTATCAGTTGTATGTGTGTCTGCTGGTGCGGGAGGTTGAAAGGGTTCGATCCCGCCTCGGACCATCTAATAGAAAAAGTTTTTTCTTTCTTTAGAAAAAAGCTTTAACACACAAGATCACCTTCACCAGCTACTGGCGATAGCTGTGAAGTAACTAGCCATGAAAAAGCAAAATTCTCTAACTAATGCCTTGCCGTTCGGATTCGGCGTTAAACTGTAGGTCCCTTTCTCTTGTGCGAAAAATTACAAGCACACACGCCAAGAGATTGAGAGAAGCTTTGGCCCCCTGGCCCTCCTGGAGGTGCTGTTTGAGCCAATTTTACTTTTTACTTTACAATCATGCCTGCAATGCCATGTAAACAGGCACAACGAGTAAGAGCTGCGCTGTGTCTGTGGCATTTGTACGTGTGTGTGTCCCCAAATGGTCTTACAATGTTAGTGAAAGAGAGATTTCCTCTCCATTGCTAACACTCATTTTAAAGCTAATTGCGTTATTTCACTTGTCTGAGTTCTCATATGAGTTGAGTTTGCTCAGATAATGTTTTAGTCAATGTGAGAGGGTCATATAAGACAAAAATGTTCTGATGTTAGCACTAGGCAACAAGGTCCAGTATATTGTAGGGTTGGTGGTGATTTTAGATGATTTTCGTGTGCTAAACACGAACCCGATTTCAGAAATGGTCCATCACGTGGAGATTTTGAGTAAATTGACCTTAAAGTTGCAAAAATTGCCTATTTTGATCCTTTACTGACGCGTTTTGTGGGAACCTATACTTTTAATTTGACTTTTTTTGATATTATCGTAAATTACTATTTTATTTACTTTAAGAATCACCGACTTTAAGAACTATTTATTTGAAAACAAAAAAGTTTTTTTCCCATTTTCCGACCGATCGGTCCTATGGCAGCTATAAGATATAGTCATCCGATTTTGACAAAAATTTGCAAATCTGTTTAAAAGCATATAATATTCATTATCGCCGAGTTTTATGAAGCTAGCATTGCAAACAAAAAAGTTTTTCATACTAAGATCCATTTTCCGACCGATGGTTCCTATGACAGCTATTAGATATAGTCATCCGATCTTGACCAAAATTTGCAAACCTGTTTGAAAGCATATAATATTAACAATGGCCTAGTTTAAGGCCGCTAACATTGAAAACAAAAAAGTTTTTCTCACTAAGACCCATTTTTTGACCGATGGTTCCTATGGCAGCTATAAGATATAGTCATCCGATCCGGTCGGTTCCGACAAATTAGCAGCGTGCAGTAAAAAGAAGACTCTGTGCAAAAATTCAGCTCGATAGCTTTAAAACTGAGAGACTAGTTTGCGTAGAAACAGACGGACAGACAGACAGAAAGCTCAATGAACTCAGCTCGTCCCCCTGATCAAGAATATATATAGTTTATGGGGTTGGAAATGAATATTTCTATGCGCTGCAAACTTCTGGGCAAAATTATAATACCCTTTGCAAGGGTATTAAGAAGTAGTTAAGAAGTAGTTCTTTCCGAAAATATCAAAGAGAGTCATAACAAAAGTATTGTTTCCCCACTAAACGCGTCTAAAAAGTATCAAAATATGCATTTTTTGCAACTTTAAGCTCAAATTACTCAAAATTTCGACGTGATGGACCATTTCTGAAAACAGATTCGTGTTCACCACACGAAAATCATCTAGAATCATTACCAACCCTTCAATATACTGGAAAAAGTTTTATTTTGTTGCCTTGTGTATAACATATATAAGGTATATTAGGAGGATATGTGTGTTTTTCAGCCGACTCATATGGAAACTCAGACAAGTCAAAACACAGCTTTACAAATAGTAATTTGTGATGATCTCATATAAACCAAAGGGATCTACAATAAACTTCACTTAAAATTGTCAAAATTTGAATTTTTTTGTAAGCTAATAAAAATCCTGAGCAGATGAAGAAATTACGTAAACAGATTCCTCACCCTCAATGCTTTTGGAAAAATGGAAATGTCGCAGCCTTCTGTGCTCATATGCCAGTGCAGTTAAAAGAGTTATAGCCTTAGGATTTGAAGGATGCGAGTGATGTATGTGCTTATGGTACTCTTAAAAAAACTCTCAGCTATAAAAATAGCTGGAATCCTTCAAATGTACTCCATTACCAGTTAAAAAGAAGTATAGGATGAGGATCCAGAATGCTGCTCAGTGAAAGCTTTCCCATTTTTGTTTGTCTACCTGAGCACTTACACAAATAGAATCATGTCGTCGGGTTGCGCTGACAGGAAGGTCTGAGTTTCACCCCCACTCTCATCAAATATGCCGCATGTTCAAACTCATTGGGCTTTGGGACAAAATTATAAAGAGTTTTCAAAAAGAGCTTGGAGTGGGTAAAAAACAAATACGCTTTCAAATGCTAACCATATAACCATCAGCATATCCTGCTAAAAGTTAATCAGGGAGATGACCGCAGTTTGTGTCAGGTCCAGTGCCAACTTGTGCGTCTTTTTCGGGTCCGTTCAATGACTGACAAAATATGTATGTAACGCTGTTCATTTGTTAGTCTATTCATGGTGAAATGGCAGACCTTACTGAGTAGTTTTGGCCGTGCCACTGAATAACCAAATAGCATAAAAATCATCCCTTTAATTCACTTGAGTTTAGTTTAACAATTGATTGCCTACTTCTGGGATGACACAATTTGACACACATGTAACAAGCATGTAAAATGCAAGTAAAACTCGTGTAAAATGTAAAATACGTGTAGATTGTTTACAAAATTGATACAAAATTCTTGTAATAATTCAAAATAATTTCAATTATAAAACCTTTTAGTAATTTATTAATTAAATACGTTTAATAAAGCCTTACACACTTGTTGTTTTTATTTCGTTTGCCAATTAACTCTGAGAGATCGACCGAACGTGTGGAGGTCAAATGAAACAAAAATATACGCACAGCTGCTGCTGCTGCCGCAAACAATTCACTTTGGCTCTTACAATGCAACAACATTTCATCAATATGTATATAAATATTTAAATAAATAAACTGATGACTGACGACTCTGGCTGAGGCGACGACATGACTGGCAATGTTGATTATGTTGTGCGGAAATTTTGCAAAAACTAAGGTTACTTTTATAAATAAATATCAATTTCTGTGCGTTTTGAACTTGAAGATGACTGGGCGCTAAATGGTGCAGCAGGCACACCAGCTGCCGGAAGTGTAGATTAAGTATACGCCATGTGTTACACGTAGACAAACACACTCAGACACGGTCAAGGTTGAGGCAACTTGAATTGCCCACTTTTAGAGACATTTTTAGCCAATCCCAAGGATGTCAGCGACTTGCCAAAAGTGTAGAGCAGCTAACTGAGGTCAGTCCCCAGAACAGATTATGTCATCCACTTGGTTTATATTTAACCTAACCTGCTCAATGCATTTACAGAATGAACTCTCTTTCAAACTGGTTCTGATTTCATAAAAATCAACACAAAAACATTCCTGTTTTAATTAAGAAAAAAAGGGAATTTAAAGCACTCAACACAGGACAGGAAGTTGAGTGTCAGTCGGTGAACTCTCGGTTAGCTTAGAGATCGGGTTATGTAAGTAAATTATACAGATCCTGCTACAATTAGTTCAGCCAAGCAAACAAGTTTTCTTAGAGTGGGCGGCGTGCAATGCGTGTATATTGAAATACCTTGGAACCGCAAAAAAAAAAAGCACGCACGAGAGAGACTGAACGGGCACTCGAGCCAAAAAGCCAATAACAATGCTAACGGCCGCTTTATGAACAATTATGAACCGCAGGCGAGTTCGAGTTGAGTTGAGTTGGGGGCGCATGCGTCACGCTTTTAATATACACACACACATCAAATTGTGGTGTGTATGAGAGAAGACTGCAAAAAAAAAAAAAAACACTATGATTATTCAATTCAAATTATTATTGCTTTCACAGGCAAGGCAGACTGGTTTCTATGGCCACTTTGTTGGCCTAGTTTACCACCTTCGATTCTCGAGTGGCGCAAATTTCGCTTTCAATTTGCACAGCTTAGGGAGATTACGGAACAACAAAATTGCCAAAAGTAAAAAAAAGAAAAATAAAACAACAGACAACAAATTGTTCAAGTTCATTGCGGTGAATGTGTGTGTGTTTGGTTTTGTTTACAAAATATTTAATCATATATAATATATACATATACATATTCATACACACTTTTCAAAGTAATTACAACTAATTTTACAAATGGTTTAATCGTTTAACAATTGTCATAATTTAATTCAACAAACTAAAAGCTAAAAATGAAAAATATTTTTATTCTCTCCTGTATTAATCCGTTTTGTTTGGTTTTCCTTTTCATTCAAGGATAAACCATTATTTGCTTAATGCTAAACAAATTGCAAGAATTGCGGGAAAAACAAATACAAATTATTATGTTTAAATGTGGAATTTGTCTTGCTCTTTTTTTAGTATAAAATCTAACAACCTGAGACTCTAAATTAAGTAAACGGTTATTGATAACCATTTAGGGTAAAGTTAAACTATGGCCACATTGTAAAGAAGTGTGAAATGAGTGAAGTTGATTTTATGGCAGCCATATATACTTTTCATTGGGTGTTTAACTAACAAATCTATAAATCAACAACTTATTTGATGGCTAATTTTAAGTACTTTTTGCTTATGAAGTAATTATAGGTTGTAAAAATAAGTTTTATTAGGTCGTTTCGGTTTTCAATTGTTAAATTGATTAGAGGTTTGATTCCACTTAGTATGAAAACCGGAATTGGCCTGATAGTAATAGTTAATAAAACAAAAAGGTCTTAATATCTAGCATCAACTTAGCCACCACTGGGTTTTTGGAGCATTGTCTTAGCGCGCTAAGAATTTCATGAACAATTGGCATTGAGAAACCACCACCAGCCTAACTAACATCCATTGCATATGATTAACATCATTTGTATAAAGATGATCTACGAAACTAACTTGGGGATTTGGCACTTAAGACCTCTACGGATTTGCGAAGTAAGTTATTATCATTTGTTATCATTTGTATAAAGATGATCTACTAAACTAACTTGAGGATTTGGCACTTAAGACCTCTACGAACTTGCGAAGTAAGTTATTTAGCTTATTTACGATTTAACTTCAGTTGATTGCTGATGGTTTGAAAGTACAAGGGAGTTCAACTGTTCAAAGTAAAATGAGGCCCACAGCCCATTTAAGACTCCACAAGTGTGCTGTTAAGCGCCACATAAATTCTTAGCTTAGAGCATGCAAAATAATAACGTCTAATAACGTCTCTGACTACAATTGGCTGTGAATAGGGGCATAGCTGGCCGGACGAGCACATAAAATTTCCCCCACCGTGTCGGAGTCGCTATTAGTTTATTTTGTAATTTTATTAGATTTTTTTTTGATAGGCTTCAATAGCTCATAAAAATTTTTGTAACGTATATACATTTTTGTTGACAGCCTTTTTTTTGTCAACTCTAAATAAATAGTAAAGTTGCCTTTACACTTGTCATATATCTCTAAATAGTAGCTTGTCAAACTTCTGTAAAGAGAAGCTCTTTTCAAATAGAACCTATTCTATTTCATCAAAGGATATTTGATTTGCTATTACACTATCGTCAGAGAGTCTCTTTAGAGATATATGACAAGTGTAAAGGCAGCTTAAATAAATAAAATGTTTCTTCAGTTTCCCCCTCAATTTTTGTATAAAACTTCTCGTTACTTCGCATGTCCGTAGATGTACTTAAGGTTAACTTTTCTTTCTTATGTTAATGTAGCTGGTAAAGTTACTGGCTTAATTAGGATAAAGTGTCTAACGAACAAAACAGAGTTAAAGCGCATTCCTTAAGGCACTAATGAAAGTGTCTCAACACTTTTTACGCTAAATATATAAATTGTATATTACACTGAAGATTTTCACTAGATCTCATAAAATCACAATCTTTAGCCGAAAGCCTACTGATGATTGAACCGGTAGGTTCATAATGCAGTACTCTTTAGGCAACCAGCTCTTTTTGGTGTACAATGCATAAGTGGTTTACAGTTGTGAACAAACGCAACTTTTTCGTACCTTGAGCCAGCTAAATTTGCTAATAAAATCACAATATGGTTTAAGTGAAGTGAAGTTATCACATCTGCAGATTTTGTCAAATTTTCAGGTACAATAGCATTACGCTTAATTGTGTGTATATGTCACATGTATCTCGTTATTGTATTTAAAAAAAAATGTTTGGTAATCATAACAGTTTGAAAACTCCACGAAAACGCATTTGATTGCTTGTTTCTTTAAAAACTTTAAGCTATCTCCTCATTTTGCGCCAGCTAAAGCATAACAGCAGCAGCATAACTTTACTGTTTTCAACCTCATATCAAATATGTTAGCAAGGCGTTGGCAAGGGTTGGCAAACCCGTAGTTCAGAGCAAGTAAGTAAAAAAAGTAAAATTGGCTCAAACAGCACCTCCAGAAGGGCCAGGGCCAAGCTTCTCTCAGAGTTCAGAGCAAGTAGCTGGTATTAAAAGCGGGAGATTCTTGAAACAGTACTGCTCGTTTTTGGTGGAGAATGCATATCATTTATAGTTAGCTTTTAGTTATACGGCCCTGTTCCGAATTCCAAATCGGTTTCGGTGTAAGCTTTGATTTTTCTTATTTAAAATTGACAAATCCATATGAAAGGTAAGAAGAATATCTGTGGTTACTCGATTTGGTTGTCTCTTTTTGACGAATTGATTCCACTTGACATTGAGCAATCGGTTTAAACTGCTTAGATATGATTGTCAACTTCCGTGTAACATTGTTCAATTGGAATTCCACTTGCAAACGTTTACATGAAAACCGACTAGGAATTCGGAACAGGGCTGATAGTTATAGTTTTATAGATACCTCCATGAAAACAATATTTATGTAATACTTTACAAAAGCTAGCAAAAACCCTCATTATGCTATAATAAAATTATTACAAATAGTAGAAATATTTTTCAAAAATACGAAAATAAAAAACAAAAACAACTAATCCTAAATTCAACTTAAGCATTCATATATGTAGTTGGGATAAAACTTGTTAACAGCTTAGACACAGTGTAAACATAGACTCTGGTACTCACAAAGAAGAGTAATGGCCGTACAAG
Organism: Lordiphosa magnipectinata; assembly: GCA_037044535.1. NCBI lineage: Eukaryota > Metazoa > Arthropoda > Insecta > Diptera > Drosophilidae > Lordiphosa > Lordiphosa magnipectinata. Next base: position 7,350 of record JBAMBO010002595.1, on the reverse strand, counting down.
TGAATTTTAGGGAAATTTTCGATGTGGACCATTCACTTATCTTTCTGAGTTCTAGAGTCTTTGATTTAACGATTTCAGTTCCATTAAGGGAATAAGATGCGAACTGCTGAACTTATGAATTCTTTGAACCGAAAAGGGGAACCTCTTGAAAAAAAATGCAGAATAAGTATAAATAATAAATATAAAATAATTTCTTATTATACTAGAAAACAAGTTAATAATTATTAAAAAAAACTTCTCGTATTAAAACCTAGTTTGGTAAATATACAAAATTTTCTTAAGAGAGTTAAATCATATATTATATATAGTACATAAGAAATGTGCAACAAAATCTAATGTAAGGGCGCAACGAAAACCATTAGTTTCCTGTCTTAATAGTCATCGTACTGTTTGCATTCAATTGCTTTGTGAGAGGATTAAGGGGTAAATTAAATTTCTCATATTAATCTCTTAATTGGTTTTTTTTTCATCAGAATTTCAGAATTTTTCATCAGTAGAGCTGAATCTAGAATTTTCTTAAACTTGAAGTTAAAAGCCAAATATTGCAATCGTTTTTTTGGTTTACGATTCCACTTATCGAAAACTATAATATACTATCTTTTGGTTTAAAAACACTATACAATGGATCCCTTCAGTGCGGCTCAGTACTGAATCAGAGCTGAATCAGCCCTGATTTGGAAGGTCTGGTACTGAAATCATGGCTGCCTTTACATGCATTTCAGTCATGAAATTAACACAGTCGGGGTCCTACTACGTCATGACCTTTGCTTCTTTGAGGCATGATTTCAGTACTGAACTCATGGGTTAGATTCATGGGTAGTATTGAAAACAGTACTGAAATCAGTCATGAATTGAAGCAATTTCAGTACTGAACTCATGGGTTAGATTCATGGGTAGTACTGAAAACAGTACTGAAATCAGTCATGAATTGGAGCAATTCCTACTTCTTATGTCTGAATCAGCAATGACAAATTCAGTACTGAGGCGTAGAACTGCAGGGATAGTATAGTCCAAGGCTGCAAAACTGTAAAATTTTGTTCAAGGTTTGGTCCGGGGATTTGAAGACTTTGTAAAGTGTAAGTTTTGGTTCAGGGACCGGTTACTGTACCTATTGAACCTAAAGTTTTGGTTCGAATCTGGTTTCACAGATTGTTATATAACAGTCAAGAGTATTTAACACAATTGTCCTCATAAAATTTAAGAATACTTGGTTATTGTTTTGCGCTAACGGCAACTTATTTCGTAAATTTACTAGATTTGCTTTCCGCTTTTTCAGTCGAAGTCGCAATATGGATTGGATTTCTAAAAACCATCTTTCCGATTTTCAACCGATTCTTTACAATAAAACATAGCTCGTAAATAACTCTCAACCCTTTTTTCAGTTCGCTCTGCTCACGTCACTGACCGAAAAACCAAATATAAAAGGGGCCCGGGCTTCCCGCAACCGAATGTGTTCTGTTATCGCGCTCACTGTTAAGTGGCTGTGGTTGACCACGCAGCACTGATCGGTCTGACAGCAACCGAATATCAGGCCCAACTCAGTCAATTGGTCTTAAATTGCGTGCTTCTCGAAGACCAAACTCTCAAAATGTTATTTGAAAAGGTTGCAGACTCAAGAGTTGCGCAAGAGTTTAACATAAGCAGAGAGAGAGAGTCTATGCGAGAGAGAACGAGAGAGCGCGTATAGTTCGTCGCATACATTCATATCGTTAGCTGAGCCTTAAACACCGATGCATACATATGAAGAAGACCTTTTGAATTCGGGAATTGGGCTAAACGGTCCCAAAAAGACCTAAGAGGAAAAAAATTTTAAAAATGTGTTTCTCTCCTCTCACAACCAAATAGAAGCAGAGAGCGAAGTTAAAGGTTATTTCGGTATCTCTTTTTAATGTGGTCACACGAAAGCTGTCGTTTTCTGACGAAGGCAAACGGGGGACCGATTTTTGCGAGCTCTGCAATAAAATGCTGTTTTTCGGTCATAATATTAAAAAAGTTATTAAAGTTCTTCAGAAATGGACTTAAATGATTGTTTGAGCCGAACCTTTTTATGAATAGAATAGGTCCATTTCGGGTTTAGGTTTGGGAGTTCAAATATTTGAAAGTTTCGGTTCATGGTTCCGTTCGAGGGACCCAAAAAAACACGAAACTAATCGGTTCTTTGGGGTTCGGTTTAGGACCAGTTTGCAGCCTTGCAGCCTATTTCATATTCTATTATTTATATAGGACTATACTGATCTAACTCAGAATAGTCCAATATCTTTCTGGGAATTGGCGCTTCTTATAAAAAGCGTATGCTAACCGAAACAAAATCTTTACGATGGGATCATATTCCCGTTTGGTTGAATCACTTAGCTAATATTAGCTGTAATTTCTGGCGTAGCTCAATATTATTAAGACTTGCGATTATTGAACATTCCCACAACTTTTTAAGGCCAGGCTAGGACACCTCTTTGATCATATTATGCATTAATATTTTAGATAATGTTTTAGTTACATTAAGTGAGCAATGGCCCCACGACAACTAAATTAAATACAAAATAACCACAAAATACAAGCACCGCGTCTCTGCGACACAATGTATATTGATATAATGATTGTTGCTGTAGCTCCATTTCGTAAGATTTTGCTGCCCCACTGCTGGAGTGAGTTAAACTATGAGCCATGCTCCCACCCACTTTCGCTTTTGGCAAAAACTTTGCCATTTTGATTCCAAAATTTGTTCCCAAAACAAATTTCAAAACGCAAAAGTTTTCCAAAAGTCAAAATGGAAGCATGACTTTATAAATGGGTTTGGATTTGTTATCAATTATCTATTCGGATGTTCAAGTCAGATTGATTTCCCTAGATTGACAGATCCTATCCCTAGGACATCAAACATCCTGCTATGATTATATAACTAATTGTAGGTTAACTCGAATCCCTAATAGAATTAAGCTTATCATGCAACTAACCTAGGACAACAAAAATATTTAAAACAAAAAGTTAAGCTTTGATGAAATATTTTAAAAACACTTGAAACTGCTGTAAAGACAACCTAAAGCTAAAGTCCCACACGCATTTGATCAAATTTTGATGAAAACTTGACTAAATAGCCTTGATTGCAGATTTGGCGGGACTTAAAACCAAAACTATGATTCCATACGTAAATAATTTGATCAAATATGACCAAAATGTTCCGTAATTAGGCCTATTTAGTCAAATTTTCATTAAAACTTGTGCAAATTATTTACCTGTATGACCACAACTTATATAAAGCTCTCTCAAACAATAACTTTAAGCTAAAACAAACATAAACCATCAAAAATTATAATACTAACTGAATAATAAAGAACATATGCTTTAAAACATTGAAATATTCTTGAAAATTCTATAGCTAAGGGCAGTGTTGGTTGTGATATTGCAGAAGAAGATTGCTCTCCATTTGCTGAAGTAGACTAAAATTAGTTTTAGAGCAAGATAAATTCCACATCAATTGAATTCATTCAACTTATGGCCTAAACTAAAAAACTGAACTAAAAGGTTGTGCTTGGCTGGTTTCATCACAGTGTTACAGCCATTGATTCTACAAATCTTAGTTAACCGGTGACACGGTCTGACCAAATTTACGTGAACGCTGACCAAATCCCTTGCTACCATCCGGTCCGATGGGTGTGCGTACCAAACTTTCGGCCGCACGCTGGGCAAAGGAACCGCTACGCGAACGTGGTGAACCATCCAGAAAACTGTTGGTACGCGAACGGGGCTGTCCATCGTAATCCTTGTAGTTGTTGAGGAAACTGCCAGTACGCGAGCGTGGTGAACCCTCGAATTCGGAGCCAAATGAACAGCGTCGATCGTAACCCGAATCGGTAGAGATGCGACGTCCTCCAATATACTGGGCATTGTCATAGGCGGCCAGTTTGCTGCTCAGCTGTTGGAAGTTATTGGAATAGCGACGTGGCCACACCTGATAGCCCCCACCACCGCCGCCCACCAACTGCTGTTCGGGCTCGCGTTCCACATTAAAGTCATTGGAGGGACGACGATAGAAGCCATTACCCTCGCTGGCATTGGAAAAGCTGCGTTCGAACTGTATGGAGCCATTGGAGAAACGACGTTCACCCGAGCAACTGCCATTGGAACAGACCGAAGTTTTGCGGTAGTTTTCGGTACCAAAATCAGAGACGCGTCGCGAACAGGGACAGCTTTCCGAACAATTGGAGTCACGACGTTGTGGTAAACCAGACTCGGAACAGTTGCTGGTGCGACGCACGGGTTCAGCTGAGTAGTTTTGATCCGAGCAGTTGGAAAGGCGTCTTTGTAGACTGCTAAGAGGGTTGGGGGGAGCTACCTGCTGGGGAGCAGCAGCAGCAGGCATAGAAGAGGACTCTACCAAGCCTAAGGCTGTATTGGCCGACAGGGTGGAGGTATTGCTGTAACGTCTGGGTCCATAAGGGAAAAAACCCTGATCTGCTACCCTGGGTTGATAGTTCTGATAGTTTTGCTGATGATAATGAGGATTGGGCATGGCTGATGATTGATAGTAGCTGGGCTGAAAGTCCGAGTTGTTGCGCTTCAGTTTGAAACGTAAATCCGGCAAGGTCTCATGACCAGAGAAGCTACCACCACGTGTACGCTCGCAGTTGGCCTCATTGTAGTAGCGATAATTCTCCACCATGCGAGCCACTGGAGCAGCCACTTGAATAACGGCGGCCTTTTTGCCCGTCTTCTTTTTGGGTGCCACCATTTCGTACACCTGGAAAGGACCATTCAAATGACGTGCGTCACGCGCCGACGACGACTCCAGATACTCCACCAGAGCACACTCCTTCTGTTGCAATTCCGGATATTTGTTCATAAACTGACGCACATCCACGGGTATGGCCATGCCCGGTTTGAGTATGCGTATCAAGGCTATTTCACCGCATTTGGAGAACAAATCGGAAACCTTTTCTATGCTCAGTTTATCCAAAGGCAAATCACAGGCCACTATGGTGCGTGAGGGCATGGTCTCATCAAAGCTGGGCAGAGGTTCAATACGACGCACTTTAGTGCCCACATCATTTAGTTCTATTTTTTTAGATTTACGACGCACTGCATCACCCACCACCTTCCATTCACGGGTGAGCTGGCGAACACGCTTGAAGCTGGAGACCAGCTTGAGACTGACAAAACCCTCCTTGTTGCGACGCACATGCTTTAAGAGGAAGGCATCCTTGAGTATGCTCTCATTGGAGAAGTAAAATTCAACAGCCTCGGCTATGTCCAGGGCTAAATCATCGCTGGGTATAAGCGAGGGCTCTAGACTATCAATTTCATTCTCCTCCACTTGATGCACTTCCTCCTCCTCCTCCTCCTTCTTTAGGGTGAGAAAAGAGCGATGTACACGCTTGGGTTCGGGCACGGGTGAGTTGTGGGGAGCCACCGCTGGTGGCGGTGAGGCATCTAAATTAAAGTTGGGATGCAAATAAATGTTGTCCATTTGATGCTTACGAAACTTTTCCAAATTGGCCTCACTTAGTAGAGCGGGTGGTGTGGTTTCACCCTCGTTTAACATATGATTATCCACCGCCAAGGGTTTGAGTTCATCATCTTCTTCCGATTCCTCCGAATCGCCTATGGAAGAACCCATGCCAACGTCTACCAATTGCAAATCAGTGTTGGTGGGTGACAAGGGTGGAGCAGTGGGTGCAGTGCTGCCCAAATGCGAGTCCAATGATTCCATTTGATGTAACAAAGCCTGGGCGGAGCGTTTGGCATGTAAACGTAACAGTTTTGAAGGCAAGGAAGAGGAGAGTGGCACAATGGCCTGGGAGGTAGTAGAACAGCAGGGTTGCTCTTCTGCTGCTGGAGAGGGTGGAGAGGTTGGAGTGGTAGCAGTGGGTGGAGGTGTCATTACGGGCACCGCTGTTAGTATGACAGGAGTAACCACAAATGTATGTGGTTCTGCCTTAATCTCCTGAGGTTGGCTCATTTTGTTTTGTTTTTTACTTTCACTTTCAAGTTCAGCTTTGCTGTTGTTGTTGCTGTTGCTGTTGTTGTTGTTGTGGTTGTGAGTCTCTGGTTGCACTTTTTTCAAGAAGCAGACGTAACTCTGCCTGCATTTGTGTAACCTCTGCTAACGTTCATTGAACGTCGTCGTTGTCGTGGATGTTGTTGTTGTTGTTTTTGTCGTCAGCTGTTCCAAGTTGGTCGTTTGCGTAATTTTGAGCAACGTGTTTGGAATTTGTGTTGATAAATTTTTTAATACTTTTTTCTAGGCCGCGCTTGACACCATTTGATAACTAAAATAAAGTTTTGATTACAAATTTCAACTGCGTTTTATGTTGTTGTTGTTGGTGTTGTTGTTATTGTTATTGTTATTCGTCTCCCAAACTATTTCCGTAAACGCGAGAGTTCATGCAACGCTGCAACGCGGAGATAGACTGAAATTGCAAATTGATTTGAGGTCGGTTAAATACCCTCTGCTTTCGTTTAATTTTTCAACTGAGCAGTCCAAGTACGCACGATAACAACAACAACAACAACAACAACATCACCAAGCCAGAGAGCCGGCAGCGACGTTGTCAGCGACAGCGACAGCGACAACTTATTGGCAACACACGAAACTTGTTGCGTTGGCACCAACACAACACATCGGCCACAAAATTTGCTCATTGCATTTTGTTTTTTTTTTTTTTATTAATTTTATTTCTTATAAATTGTTCTGGCACTCACACACACACACACTCACACGCTCACACTTACTCTCACACGCACCGAGAGACGTGTTTCCGATTTTATTTTAAAAACGTTGCTCACATTGCTCATACGCCCCGTTTGCGAAAATTGGGAAAGTGTACTCGTAGCGACCTCGTTGCATCAAGCAAGCATAGCATGCAAGTCCAGCGTGTTTGCAAAAAAAAAAATTTATCTATGGAGGAAGCAGGAAATGCAACCAAATGACAATTTGTTTCATTTTGAGGGTTAAACAAATTAGAAGTGTCTATGGGAGAGGTGTGCATACAAATGCATGGCCTGTGAACAGACTTAGTTCCGTTTTTGGGTGTGCACTAAAGAAAGTAGACAAAAAGCTTAAATGGAAATGAGAGCAAGGACATTATTAGCAAAAATCTCTCTAAAAATCTAGAAATCTGAAGAATTCGACATCAAATCATTGTCTTGTGTACTCCCACTGTAGATTACCGATCTAAAACCAAGATCTTTGTACTTGAATCAATTACAAACGGTGTGAGTAGTAAGGTAGGTACCATAATACTTGATTCAAGTACAAAACTCGTATTTCAAGTACATTTTGGTCTTAAATTCAAACCGATTTACTCTCAAAATAAGTGCAAAATATTCTGCATAAAAGTCTTATACACTGCTCGC
>JBAMBO010002594.1:0-129662 GCA_037044535.1 Lordiphosa magnipectinata | reverse complement strand
GAACCGAACCACGGGGACGAAAATAGTTGAACCCGAACCCGTTCCGAACCCAAGCTTTTGGTTCGGTTCAAAAAAAAAAAATTATTGACTTTAAATTTATTTGGGTACGCTTGCATGTACGCCACAACAGAGTCGACAATTAGAAATATAACAATACTGAAAGTCGGTCAAACCCGACTATGAAATACATACTTTGCTCTTACTTCCAATCAAACATATTAATTTGTAATATACAAATTCAATGTAAATAGCTATGTATGTACAGCGTACAGTGTGCAGTGTATTGAACGTTTTATTTTTCATCTTATACATATGCGCCCGTTTCAATCTAAACCAGGGATGCCCAAAATGAGCTTACGAGCCCGTGAAAGTCAATACGAATGCACAAACTACAACTCAAGCAAGAAGAACTACAAGAAATAGATAGAGAAAACCGATTTTTGTTTGTTTGTGTGAGTGTGTGTGTGTGGTCATTGCTGTCTCAGCAACATTGTTGTTGCTTTTTAATTTGCCAGTGACATAGGAGAGAGAGAAGAGAGTCACCTATGATGTTGTTGTTGCAGGTCTGCACGCGCCAACAACAAAACCTTCGTTCGGAAAGAAAGAGAGGAGAGCACGCATATGAAACTGTTTTTGTTTTGTATAATGCCGTGTTTGTATATGGCCGCGTTTTTCGTATGCCCGCGCTATTTGTTGTTTTTGTCCACAATTCCAAGCGAGTTAATTTGCGAGGCAGATTATTATGAGACTAACTGGCGCCAATTGCCGAAAAAAATCTCGAAGCAAGGGTTTGCCCACCATTCCCCACAAACGATAACTAGCGTTTTGTGTATCGGGCGCTAAGCAAATTTGTGCATGCTTAAGCAAAAATATATACATACATACATACATACAGAAGCGAGTGCCGCGCGCCAAAAATTTGCCCAAAGAAGAATTGAAAACGAAAGAGACAAAAACATGTGTAAACAAATCAAAAGTGGCACGCGCATTTCATTTTGTTTAAGAAGTTGGACTAAGGAGGTGCTCAGCAATGACATCAAATTTAATATATACGAAATTTACATACAATGTGAGCACTGATAAATCAGAATGTCACGAATGTAAACTCAAGATGTCCGGCCGTCATGCAGCTAATTTGATGCGGCACCTTGAACGAAAACATAAAAGCATTTTTGAACAAATTATTGTGAAAAAAAAAGTTCCTAGTGTGGCAAACCAACACCAATCTATGCTCAATTTCGTGAGTGAAAGACTGATCAAAGTGAAAATCTCCAAAGAAGCTATATCGGATGCTTGTGTAGAGCTTATAACAAAGAATGGTCGGCCTTTGAAGATGCTAGAGGCTTCCGTGAAATCATTGAGCCTTTGTGCAATGCCTTTGAGCCGCCACTTGCTATAAACAGGCAAAACATTAGAGATGTAATTGCATTAAAAGCTCAACGCATACGAGAAAGCATAATCTATGTTTTGCAGAATCGGTAAGTTCAGAAAAAATATGACTGTACATACATATCTAAATTCATGCATACATACATGGCTAGCTAAATATTTGTATGTATGAATTCACTTGCATATATACATATGTATATATGTATGTGCATACCAGAATTGCCAATTTAACTATGTTTCCCACCAGACATAGCTATTTTGTAAGCTCGAAAACTGGAGTCTGCAATTCTAGCTAATTATTTGACATTGTTTAGCTGTTTAACATCTATCTGATGGGAAAAATATCTAAATTCTCACTGCTGATACATATGTATGTACATATGCCGAAAATCGACGTACATGTTTATGCATTCATGTGTATGTATATATTTTTGCGGATGTGACGTACTCGTGATATATATGTATGTAGTATTTGAAAGCCAATAAATGAATTGACAATCAATAAAGCATAATATTTTCTGTGTTATTTCAGATTGATATCCATCAAAGCCGATTGTGTTAGTCGTTTAGACCGGTCGATAATTGGCATTAATGTGCAAATTATTTTATTTTATTTTTCCATAACCAGCACACGAGCGCCAATCTCACATCAATTATAGTCGACGTCTTCCAGTCCTACAATGTATCTATGCGTCAGGTGTACACCTAAACAGTTGACAACGGAGCCAACATGGTTCGTGTGGGCGATATAATGGAAAACATTTGCAAAGCTGAACTGGATGATGCTGAGGGTGAATGCAGTTGCGACGCACTCAGTATGGTAGATATGGATTTACAGGATAATCAGATAACTACAATACGTTGTGCAGCGCATACGCTTAATTTAGTCGCCTTGGATTTCTTTAAAGAATTACATATTGATATGTCCAGAATTAGATTAGTTTGCAAAAAACTACGAACTCCCACAGAATGGCAAAAAGTAGATGCCGTTTTTTCAGTACTACGTCCACGGTATGACGCTTCCTTAAAACTTCAGAAATCTGATCTCCTGCCTAGCGACTTTTTTGTTATCTGGTCGATGTTGTCCGACAGAGTCTCAAAATCACCAGGCAGGTTTAATGCCATTTTGTTAAAAATTCTAGAAAGACGTTCCGAATTTGTCATAAAATCTCCACCCATACTAGCCTCTGTGTTTCTAGACCCTCGATTCCAAAGTCTATTAAGTGATTCGCAAAAGCTAGAAGCCAAACAACACATTGGTAATATTTTTCATAGACTTCAAAGCTTAAACAGTGTTGAGGTTCCGAATTTGGCTTTGTCATTATCTATTTCAGAAGATGACGATGTAGAAAGTTATCTCCGCAATGTTAACGAACAGCAAAGTGTTTCAAAAAATAAAACGATTAATGACATAATTAGAGCCTTCGATGGCATTGATAGAGAACCGTCTAAGTCCAACATTTTAAAGTTTTGGACATCTCATCAATGTAATCAGCTTAAAGCTGTTGCGCTAACTGTCTTATCAGTGCCATCCACTCAAGTCTCAGTTGAAAGAGCTTTTTCCACCTTAAAATATATTTTGTCTGATCAAAGAAGTAGCATAGACAGTCAACTACTCGAAGACATACTACTCATAAATTTAAATTAAAGATTAATATTACACTTAAGTAAACAAAAATAAAAAAACTGAATATTTTTTTGTATATTAATAAAATTTATTGTTATTTTAAATATATTGGGTAAAACGTGTAACGAACCAAGGTTCGAACCAAAACCAAAGCCCGAAAACCTCGATCCTCAAATTTCCGAACCTTAACCGTTGGTAAATTTTGGTTCGAACCTGCAAACCGGAGGTTCCGAATATTTTTTTGGGTTTGCAGCCCTGATTCAATTACCTTCCAAGAAAACATTACTCTTTCATAATGAATAACCCGATACCGAAGACATCCACATTTGTCTAAAGCTACTTTTCTTCCCAATCAAAAAACTAGCCTTTTCGCGATTACTCGAAAACGGCCCCACTTAAACATTTTTGGAATGGTTTTTTGGAATTGCTAACAAATTTACGGGATGGCAAAATTTGTATTATTTTTTAATCTATTGTTATTAATACTTAAAAACAAATAAAAAACCATATGCAAAATAAACAAAACAAAATCTTCGGGTCCACGCTGACTCGAACTGTTGATTTTGCCGCCCTAGCGTGCTACATAAAAGGCAAAGCTTCAGAAAAGCACTCAGCAACCAGAGCTTTGCTTTATTTAATGCCATTCGCCGCAGCGTTTTGAGTGAGGTCGATAGTCGTACAATTGAGATGCCAACTCTTGCGTTTAAGTAGCAGCGAGGTACTGAGTTCAACCCCCAGAGAAAGAAGATGAATTTAAAAAAATCAAAAAAGGGAAATCAGAAAATAACTAATTTAGTATAGAATTTAAAATTAATTTGTTTTCGAAAATTAAAAACATTTTTCTTTCAGCGCTTATATCGCGAGCACAAAATGTTCTTAAAACATGCCCAAGCCGTTCATAAGGTGAGCAAAAAATGTTTATAATATGACACCCAAAGTTCACGGTTCAAGAAAAAGCGGGACTACTCTACTTTTGTCAACGAATGGGCTTGATTTTGGAAGATTTATAACGAATTTTTTTCTGAGTGAAGACTCGATAAAATTTACAAAAATTCCAAAAGTCAAGATACATTTTCTACACGAAAAATAAGTTTTAATCATTTCTTGAATATTGCATTCGCGATGTTTGATTTCAGATCACTCACGAAACACGCACGGATCACAAAACTCTGTGTTTGCTCACGATCACATCGTGACTCGTCGTGACACGTTCAAATTCACGTCACGTATGCAACCTCTAAAAGGGTAAAAAAGTTTTGGTTTTGACCAAGGCTGCCAACCTCTATGATTCAGGGGGAAAAACCCGAATATTGTATAGGCCCTGTTCCAAACTTCGAGTCAATTTTCGTGTAAACAATACTAATTTGCAGACGAATTTAATAACGTTGGTGGCAAATCTACCTACGGCTATTAGATCATAGTTAACTAAACTCGGAATTGTTTGAGCAACTGAAACCGATTGCTCAATCCCAAGTGAATTCAATTCGAGAGAAAATGACGACGGAGTCTAGTAATCACAGATTTGTTGTTACTTGCATAAAATTTGCACAACAAGCGCTTACACGAAAATCGACTCGGAATTCGAAATAGGGCCCACATTGTAAGCAAAACCTAAGTAAATTATGTCGTTTATGAAAGTTTCTCAAAATTAAATCGGGAAAAACTGTCGAAAACAAGTCTGAATACAATCGGAAATGTAATCCTCTCCCTTTCAGTTGCGAAAGTTTGCTTAAAGTGTCATAAACGCTCGAGTTTACAGCCCTGCTACATTAACTTCTTCCGAAAGTCTGAACACTGAAGTTATGCACGAATCGATTTTGCTTGCTTCTAAGAATAGTGGAGCAGGATGGCAGCCACCAGCTATGCCCAATATTTGTAATTTCTGAAATTTTAGGTAAGATCGTAATATATATCGAAGATATAACATATATATTCTGCAATATATTTGGGGTCAGCATGCGCTGACTCCTCACTTAATGATATAATGTTAACATTAATGGTAATGTTCTGTAAATCGATTGAATATTTCTTCTCTCAATGATGATTTTTGTGCGAATTAAGCTAGTTTTAGAACCATTTACTGGACTATCTAAAGCTTCAACCCCAATAAATTTACCGGATCAAATAATACGTGGGGTAATATTTATATGTCGGGAACTGGTAACACTAATGTCAATAGTATAAATCTGGTAATACCAAAATACAGTTTGACATTTTTTAGCATAAGCGGTCTTACAACGTTTTGATGTACTAGCGCTATTTGTGTTGTTTACAGTGAATTAAAAAAAAAAATCAATTTGGCTTTAAAAACGAACAAAGCTCGCTCCAAAGGTTAGCGATTTCGACCAAACTTCGCAGATCAGTTTGAAAACATTTAATTTTAATAATGACCGAGTTTAAGAACACTAACATGGAAAACAAACAAGTTTTTCTCACAAAAACAGATTTTTCGAACGATCGTCTTTATGGCAGCTACAACATATAGTCATCCGATCCAGGCGGATCCGACATATTAACAGCGTGCAGCCAAAAGAAGAGTCTGTGCAAAATTTCAGCTCGATAGCTTAAAAACTGAGGAACTAGAAACAGACAGACGGGCAGACGGACAGACGAACGGACAAAGCTCAATCGACTCAGCTCGTCATGCCGATCAAGAATATACATACTTTATGTGGTCGGAGATGATTCCTTCTGTGCGTTGCAAACTCCTGGGCAAAATTGTAATACACTTTTCAAGTGTATAACAATTGTATATCTCTGGTACAGTGAATTCAATCGTGGTCGTAATTCGCTCAGCGACGAATTTCGTGTAGGTCGTCCAAAATTGGTTGTTGTGCCAGAAAACATCGATGCTGTGCGTGAAATGATAATGCAAGATCATCAAGTAACCTACTGGAGATTGAGGCATCCCTAAACATTAGTTTCACCAGCATATGTAAGATTTTTCATGAACACCTTGCCGTAAAAAAGGTTTGTTCGCGTTGGATTCCTCATAACTTGACAATCGCTCAAAAAATGGCTCGTGTGAATTGGTGCAAAGAAATGCTGAAAATAATACGATCGCGGTGCTTCAAAAGACTTTTATAAGATCGTCAGAGGTGACGAATCATGGATATAATAAGCGAGAAACAAAACAGCAATCGACCGTGTGGGTGTTCCAAGACGAGCCAAATCTCACAAAAGTTGTTCGCGCACGAAGCACTGCAAATCGACGGGTCGCCTCTTTCTTCGACCGAATGGGTCATGTGGCCACTCGTCCGTTCTGAGTGGTACACGACCATTTGTTTGACGGAAGTCTTCGGAGAAATTCGCAAAACCAGCCGCCGAAGACGAATCATGATCCATCATGACAATGCGAGCTCTCACACATCACATAAGCGACTAATACGCGGGTAATCCGCCGCACAGCCCTGATTTAGCACCCAATGATTTCTTTTTATTCCCAAACATCGAAAATAAACTGCGTGGTGAACGTTTTTCTAAGCCGTACGACGCTGTTGATGCGTTTAAAACCCATGTTTTGGAGGTGCCTCAATCGGAGTGGAAAAAGTGCTTCGAAAATTGGTTTGAGCGAATGCAAAAGTGCATAAAATTTCATGAAAAATATTGTGAAAAACGTGTTGGTTTTGATATAGGCCGTTTCGTTTGCTATGTGATCTTCTACTGGGGTTATTTTAGGCCGTCCTCCTTTGCTGCAGTTAAAACATTCTTGAACTCAGCTGTTCTCCTACGCGTTTCGGCTTGCTTTTGCTGCCTTCTTCAGGGAGTCTGCCAATTAGCCATTTTCATTTAAAAATGTTTGCTATTATTTGCTATTTCCGAAATATTAATAGTACGCCATGTATTATCCTGGCCATCAGATGGATTGGAAACATTTTCGAGGGAGTTTTCTTGTATGGCTTTGTTCCAGGCCCCTGGTTACAAACTTCGGTGGTCTTCATATTAAACAAATCTCTACACGAGATAACAGAGCAGAGTGATATACACCTTATTTGGGTCTTCGAGCACAGGGACATGGGGGTAGTTGTAAAGCAGACGAACTTGCAAGACGGCGCAATACCACAAAGCTCTGTTCAGATAACGGAACTGTCGGTATGCCCTTGGCAACGTGCAGAACACAAGACATTTACATATATACAAGCGAAAAGCAACGAAATAGGCTCATTAGACTTGCGCATGAGAGCAGAGTACACAGCGTAGCATTGACAGGTCACTTCAAACCCTTCTCTTTTTCTGTTCGTGCCCCGTCCTGAGCCTACGAAGACAGAAATTCCTTGGCTCATACTCTCTGGATTCATCAAGGCCTCCGGATGAACCTACAAAGCCACTACAAAGTTTCTGTTTCTAGGGACTGCACAATTTTCATGCAGATCCATAAATAGCAGGAATGGAGAAGAATCAAGTCCGCAAGTGGCACCACAGTGGGTCAACTAAATGGCCTTATTGTACTGAAAGGAGTTTTACTTCCAGCAATATCCCTTACCTAACCTAGCACTATTTTAAGGCTAGTCGCCTTTAAGAAACATTGACTGTTTAAATGTCATTTACACGTTCAGACAACATCATGAAGTGTTCGAAAATGCTTTTGTTTGTAGAAAAGAAGTGTTGTGGTGTCGCTTTTTAAAGCCTTGTGAAAGACTTTATTAACTTTTCATTATCGCGTAAATAGTTTCCAACGTTCATTTACCTTCATTAATAAATATGATGCACCAGCTAGTTACGCTCGCTTAATTCTAATGCAAGGCTAAACTCTTCCTATTAATTTCAAATCCTTGGTTCTCAGTGTAGTATATCATTTCAGGGAAGTCAGATTATTATACTTGCATTTCAATGGAAATCTTTGGAAGGCCCTTAAGGCCTTTCAAGCTAACGAACAACCAACAACCGGATTTGGCTTTTCCAATTATCAACTAAATACTACTTACTCTACTCCATTCATGCATTTCAAAACTGATGGCGACTGTTGTCGGTCTCCCAGTTAGTCGGTTAGTTGGCGCCTCGGGGAGACTGAATTACATGCATTCTTGTCTGTCGACTAACTAAAATATTAACAATTTGCGTCACTTAAACCAGTTCGCTAATAAAGCAGTCGCCCTTAACGTCTCAAAGTCAATCTATGAGATCTTTCGTATGACCTGTTACAACAAGTACATGTGCACTTACTTCTGAACTAAGCTACAATTTAGATGCAATTAGCAATTGCTTACTCACCTTTTGTGTTAGCATTTGACAGGCAATGACACCCAGGGCCCACCAGTCCACCGCATGACCATAGGGTTCGCCGCAAAGTATTTCGGGTGCTGTTAGGAGATACGAATAAAGAGAGAATAAGTTTTCCCACCCGAAAAAAAAAATTTTCATAAAGAGGAGAAAGAAAAATAAATCTTGGGCAAAATTAGTGATTTTCAAAAAAAGATTTACACAGACAAAGAGGGCTGAGAATTAAGAAAGACCCGTTGTACCAACCCGAACAATTAAGTTCAATTATAACGAAGTTTTAATGCGCTTGCAGATGCTACCTCCAACTGACCTTTCCTATAGGATACGAGGTCCACCTTTTATATTCCTAGCCTTGGCTAATTTTTGTGTGACTACGTCCGATTGGCCACTTCCATGAAAAAGTTTGATATTTTTAGGCACAACTCAGAACTTTGAGATTTACGGTCACATTGTCATGAAGAACAAGTAAGAGCGCTGTAGTCGAGTTTCCCGACTACAAAATACCCTGTTCAATTGAGACACACATGCAAACACACTCACATACACAAACGCTAATAACTGTTTGTGTTTTTGCTCGTATCTTATTTTCCTTTGGAGAGTAGTTAGATATAAGGCCTAGGATAGTATATATTAAGCCACCAGGTTCTAACTTTAAAATTGTGGCTGTGACAGTTTTTTGCGGTTTAAGGGGGGAGGGGGGGGGGAATTTTCCAAATCTGATACAAACTTGAACTGGGTACGGTATACACCTATGTGCATGCCAAAATTTGTGTCTCTATCTCTTATGGTCTCTGAGATCGACGCGTTCATACAGACAGACAGACGGACAGACGGACATGGCTATATCGACTCGGCTGTTGATGCTGATCAAGATTATATATACTTTATGGGGTCGGAGAAGCTTCCTTCTGGCTGTTACATACATTTGCACAACTTCATGATCCCCTTTTCCCATTTTTAATGGGAACAGGGTATAAAAATTGGCGATTATCAAATCATGCGGTATCCAAAACGAAAGAAGATTTTTGACGTTCACATGTTCATGTGATACTGAACGTGTGCTGGCCCAACTTATGCCCAAGGATGATTCTATGTCACGGTATCTAACAAGTCAATCTTGCATTATGCACAGCATTGATTTTTGGACAACCTTCACGAGACTCGTTCAGGAGCGGAATACTGTTGAATTTCTTGTATCAGATATTTCTTTTTAAAGATAATTTCATTCACATGTTGACCGCGACTACTCCGTAAATGGTCCATTCGGATGGTACAATTTTTGATCTCTCTGTCTAGCACTGCTACGGGTGTCTCGCGAATTACGCGAGTATTGTTGGCTTTCCATTCTTGAATCGTAGCTGGCTTATCGACAATGTATTTTGACTTCACGTAACCCCACAGGAAAAAGTCCAGTGTTGTGAAATCACATGATCTGGGCGGCCAGTTGACAGGTCCGGAACGCTAAATAAGCTGCTCACCGAAATAATATCTATTTGGTTCAATTTAAACCACTTCAAGTCCATTAAAGCACCGTTGACTAGAAAATACAAAATAAGTAGAAGGATACCAAGAAGCTTACACACAAAAAAAAGTGTGAATCCAACATTTTCTGTTATTGGGTAAAAATTGTTGATTTACCAATTTTTCTTGTTGATTTGGCCAATTTAAACTTACAAACAAGATAAATGTCATTTAGAATCAATTGTGCGTGCCTTTGATATCAAACTGCTAACACTTTTGATTTCTGCTGCGGAAATTTCTGTTACCCCTTTTATATTAGTCGAGTTTGGAACTCGAATTTGAGAATTACAAGCAATTAATGGTGTATGTTATTAGGCAGATTCAATACAATACACATCTTAAATGTGTTGCCTTTAAAAAGCGCCGAGTTCGAATCCCTCCAAGGGTAAATAACGTTTCCAACGTTTTTTTTGTGTGTATCCGGCTGCCTTATTACACTGGAAAATGAGTTCAAATGTCTTGGAACTGTTTTTGACAACAACCTAAGATTTAATAATACCTTATACATTGAAACCGTGATTCCAACACTATTCAGTTACACTCTCAGGCGACACTTTACCTATATCTCAAGAATTATGGAAATTCCGGATTTCTGACTTCCCAAAATTATTGCCAAACACCTCCCCAACGAAAGGTCTCAGTTTTTTGAGAATTGGATCTCTATCTGCATTGCATGCAGCATAGAACTGAATTTAGAAAATGGTGATTCATGGAGTGAATCGCTTAAACAAATATTAAGTATAACTGGAAAAATGAAAAGGGAAGGTGGTTGGTGTAGAGTGTATCTTGGATCTTTTAAAAATAAGTAATATTAGCTTTTGCTCTATTGTTTTGGAACTATTAACAAATGGTAAATAAGCCATTGTTGAGGATAATTAAATTATTGATAGATTAATTTTTGTTAATTTTTATCAATTAACCCCCCTACTACTACTACTACTTGGTGGGGCATGGCACTATGATAAGTTCGAGAGGGAAATCTCTGTTATCCTCCAACCCAGAGACGAACTGGTGGCAGACTTTCACTTCGACAGGTTCTTCACTGTGCAAAAAAGTAAAGTAAGAGAACGGATCTCACTCGAAGAATCTTATAAATTTCAACCACACACAATTCAATGGTGCATAGATGGGTCTCTTACACCACAAGGAGCTGGAAGAGGATTAGTTGGACCGTAGGTACGAATCAATGCGAGAATTTACGAGCATATTCCAAGGCGAAATAAGTGCTATTTACCTACGTGCGGGCTTTAATTTTGAAAAGAAGTACCATAACAGAGAAATACCCATCCTCCCGGATAGACAAGCAGCCCTCAATGCGCTTTGCAGCAAAGTCCAGTACATCATAAGAGAGGTCCTTAGAAATTAAGAGAATAAGTTTAGAACAACCACTTGGGTAAGCACCAAGGGGCTAAGACAAACGAAAGCACGGAACCACAAAAGGTTTCAAAAATAGTTCCAGCAAGGACAGAATACCCTCTGGGGTCACCTATACAATTTGGGAATAACAAAGACCAAACTATGCAGATACTGAAAAAATAAGAATGAATCTTAATACTGCGATTCTCTATCCAGCCGAATCATATCATACCCCAACAACAATCAGAACATAGAACCTACTTAAATCCTGACATTCGCCCAGGAAATTGGGCTGCTAGGAGAGTTGTAAGCTCAGTATGTGGGCACGATAAATCGAGACTGTTCACGAGAAACTAGAAAGTCTTTAAAGGTACGCACTTAAGAAAAGATTTCGCCTACCACAGTACACGCCACATTTAATGCTATATGCTGCAACTGTTACAGCTAATCTGCAGTTTGGTTATATGCAAAAAGCTATAAGCGTGGTGGAAAAAGGGTTCCTCGGATATTGGCTGAATATCTGCAAAACAAAGTCTGTATTTCTTCAGAGAGTACGACAGCTTAGCTGCGGAACATGAAGTGCGACTGAAAAACTTAGTTTACAAACATCACTATAACAAGAAAGAAAGTCGGTCAAGCCCGACTATAACATACTCTGCACCCTTACACTCGCATTTGCTCACAAGTCAAACTTCTTCATCTTTGGCAAATTCGGACACAACAACAATGCTACATATGGGCATTTCCACAGCTACGAAAGCGACAAATGTACGAATTTTTTAGCCTTCATTATAAAGAAAAACAACGAAAAATTGTAAAGTAAATTGCCGCATATTGGTTTTTGGATAGCAGCTCAGTGGCACTTAATTTAATTTGAAAGCTGCGAGTTGTAGAAAGTAAGGTCCCAAGATACAGGCAGACAAAGAGGCATGCGCAACATATTATAACATAATACGAAAGTGCGTTTTGTCTGCTATCATAAAAAGGCAAAAGTCTGCGGAATGCGTTCGAGTTTTTTAATGCAGCTAACCTTAATATGATCTGCAATGATATAGCTATATATTTATAGATGATTCGCTGAAAAATAAATATTGTTTTTTTTTATATATTAGACTCATTATGATACGCATAATGACGTAATGACGTCTCTAATGACGTACTTTGGATGTTTTTTGTAAGTTTATATATGTATGGTATGTATGTAATCATAAAAAACAAAAAAATTTTGATTCAGAAACTTATATTGATATACATGAGATAGGTTAGCTGCTTAAACTGAATAGATGTTTTTGGTTCACCTTTCTATGGAAATGCCCATTTGCGACGTCAGCGTAGGTTAGCGATTAGTCTCGCTCGACTCGCTCGCATTGACCGAACGCTTTTCGCTATTTTTAATACGGTCACGCGGCCGTAAGCTCATTCTGGGCACCCCTGTATTAAAGTATGAACTTTGGCAGCAGATTCTATGTCCTCCTGTTCACCTACAACGATGAGCTTACACCAATTCTGGACTAAGCTACTGAGTTACATACACTCATCGAAATTTAATTAAAGCCACCTATATTTTGTTCAGTAAAAGATGTTTAAAACATGTTCTAAAAAGTTTTTTTTTTATCAAAAAGGTTAAAACGAAATCGATTTAAGTTAAATCCACAATATAGAATATATTTATTAACCACCATTACATAAAAAAATTAAATTTGGACTGCGAAATTAAATTAAAGACAGTCTTGAAAAAAATAAAAAGGAAACCAAATAAGGATAACAATAAATCAATAATTAATGGATCTAGCCTCCACATTTCTTGATGAGCTCGAAAATGCCTAACCGCATCGAGCTAATCATGATTTGGAACTTAGAATTAAGGTTGTCGGAAATTCAAAAAATATCTATATCGATATTTTTGACGATATAGAAATAGTATCATTTCGATATTAATATTGTGGTGTAAAAAATATGGATTTGATCGATATTCTCGATATTTTTCAATAAAAACCTGGATCTGAACAATGAACAGGTCTATTGAGGTAATTGAGGCTTCATTTGACGCGTAATATGAACTACATTCTGACTGCGTTTGAAAAATATAGATTTAATGTATATTTATTAAATTAACAAAAGATATTTATTATTTATTTCATTTATAACATAAGAAGTTCTGCAAACTTATTCATGAAGTTAAATTGATGGAACGAAAGAAGTGATTACTTTTTAAATTCATCATCTTTAAAAATAGAGCATGCGAACTACAAAGCAATAAAAAAAACTTATTTAGTTAAATCTACAAAAAGTAAAAACTTCTGATTTTACTAATAATCGTTAGACACAGATTTAGGAAGACCCGTTGAGTTATGTGCTCATCGGTCATTCGGCTTCAGGAACCATTCTTTTTATAGCCGAAGCTCCCATATTCTTCATGGTTGGTTGTTAGCTGGCCGGTTTTCGCTCATAACTTGAGTATCGTTTATCCGATCTTTATCATTCCTTAAGCAAATCGATAAATAATTTTGATTACTAGATACCTCTAGAAAGTACAAACAATCTATCATACAAACTTTGGGAGATATGACGTTTTTTCCAAATTTCGGGGGCGGGAGGGGCCGTGGCAAAAATTGAAAATAAACTTGATCTGCCTCCAAGTATAAGAAATATATGTCCCATACATGTCAAACCTCTATCTCTTACCATCTCTGAGATCTGTTTGTTCATACGGACGGACGGACAGACAGACAGACGGACATGGCTATATCGACTCGGCTGTTGATGCTGATCAAGAATATATATACTTTATAGGGTCAGAGATGATTCCTTCTGGCTGTTACATACTTTTGCACAAACTTAATATACTCTGTGTACCTTTGGTACAGAGTATGAAAATGCATAAATAGCCGAAAATTCCACCCACAAAAGAACACAATTCCCAGAAGACAAAATCATTCATAATTACATTTACTGTTTTTAAAAATGAGCTGCATTTCAGCCAAGCATCTCCATGCTTGGCTTTTAAGTGCGCCTTTATATTTGTTGAGTTGCCACTGGTCTTTACAACTTTATTGCACAGTTTGCACTGCAATATCTGTGCATCAACTTTAATAAAATAACTTTTAAACATTTTGCTTTACATGTCCAGAGCACAAGAAACAGTTATTCGCAACAGTGTGACCAACGATAAAACAAAAATATCACCGTAAAATATTTGATTTCCGATATATCGTCTCGGAAAAATATTCGATAATGAAATTGGTCATTTTGAGCAAAAAATATCGTTATTTCGCTTAATCGATAATAATTTCGACATCCCTACTTAGAATCAAGTATTTTCGCCCATTCCTCGATAACAGCTTTGCGAAGCCCTTCAGTCGAGTTGAACTTTCGTCCTCCAGCATAAACACTATGTGCAAGGTTACCCCACATGTTTTCAATTGGATTCATGTCCGAAGAACGCGCTGTCCACACTAAAAGCTTGATTTTCTTCCCACAGAACCACTCACGACTTGCATTTGCCACGTGTATGTCACCACTATCTTGATGAAAGATGGTATCCGGGTCCAGCTCTTACTCCAAAAAAGATGACTAAAACATCAACCAATTAGTTTTGATAACCTTCTGAATTCATGCGACCTGTAATCTTGAAATAAACGAAGACAAACCCAGCATTTGATAAACAGAATGAATTTTGCGAATCGTCAAGTGTCTTGGAGGGAGGAGTGGAAAAGTGTGGTATTCTCGGACGAGAAAAGATTCAACTTGGATGGACCAGGTGGTTTTTATTACAACTGGCACGACATTAAGGCATTTCGCATTAGACCTTCCGAAACTTTGGTGGACACCGATATGGGTCATTCTTTTATAAACCGAACAGTTAAAAAACTCACCATTTTTGATTTCAATTAAAAAAAAATCCGAAACTAGAACTTGACATGCCCACCAAAACGTAATTTGCGGTTTTGCAAAAAAAATGTTTGTTAATTTTATAAATAATTTCAAAAATCGTCAAAAATGGAAAAATGGAAAAAAGGGTTTTTAATAGATTGAATTTCTCAGATTTGGTGTATCGGACAGGTCTCGTGTTGATATTGCTGAATAGTATTTTGATGTATCTACTAATATAATAATTTAATAACTTTTTAAATTATTTAATAATATTAAGTAATTGTTGCTAAATTTTATATATCATTTTTTCTCAGTGTTAACCACCATGATATGCAAGATTACAGGTCGCATGGATTCAGAAGGTTGTTAAAACTTATTGGGGACCATCTTTCAGCAGGATAATGCTGCCATACATGTGTCAAGGGCCAGTCGTAAGTGGTTCTGCAATAAGAAAATCAAGCTTTTAGAATGGGCAGCGCGTTCTCCTGACAGCTCTTAAAAAAGCCTGGAGACTTCATCTATTATTAATTGATTTTTTGTTATCCTTATTTTGATTCCTTTTAATTTTTTTTAGGACTGTCTTTAATTTAATTTCGCAGTCCAAATTAAATTTTTTTTTTTAAATGGAAAATATATGCTTTTACTTTAATAAATATATTTGATATTGTTAGTTTACCTTAAAACGAAAATTATTTAAAATTTTTTGCTAAAAAACAAATTGTTAAACATTTTCTAAATATATTTTTCTGAACAAAATATGGGTGGCTTCAATTAAATTTCGATAAGTGTATCTGATAACAGACTAGGCGTATAGAAAAAGAATCTTCATTGGATTATTTGCACAAGAAAATCGATGTAGCATAAGGCTTTTCCCGTAATTTTTAGCTTTTTTTAAAACCGTATTGCCGGAAAAATTTACAAACAGCCAAAATGCCAAAAATTTTCAAACAAATAAGTCGTAGAGTCTTGCTGCAGAACCCGGAGAAGAATGAATCTTATTGCAATGTCTTATTTCATCAGATACTAATATTAATAAAATACAAGTAGACGATTTTGAGAAATTAGTTTCCAAAGATTTATGCGCCATATGGATAGCGAATTGGAAAAATCTCTTCGAGACTGCTGCACAAATTTCTAAGCCACTGATCTACTTTTTGGATTATCACAAAATTCGTTGTATTAAGCAATTTAATTGATTTCAGTTTACCTGATAATCTCAGCATTCAACAAATTGACATATTTTCGGTTGACAACAATCTACGAAAAAAAAAACCAGGGACCGTAAATAATAATTATGAGCTTAAAAAAATTGAAGCCCAAAAAAAAAGAGTGGGAATAAATACGTATATGTTATTTTTTAAACTTTTAATTTCAATTTTTATTATAACGAGAAGGCCAAGCTAACTTCGTCTGTGCCGAAGTTTTTATACCCTTGCAAATGCAAATGTCACAGTTTAAGAACGCTTACATAAAAATCAACGAATTTTGTAACTAAAACCTATTTTCCGACAGATAAACGTCTGAAAAAAGTTTTTCTCACTAAGACTCAATTTGCGACCGATCGGCCCTATGGCAGCTTTAAGATATAGTCATCCGATTTCGGCCCAATTTTGCGAATCTATTTGAAAGCATATAAAATAAATCATCAGCGAGTTTAAGGACGTTAAAAAACTAAACAAAAAAATTTTTTACCAAGACTCATGTTCGACCGATCGGTCCTATGGCAACCATAAGATATAGTTACCCGATGTCGATCAACTTTTTCAAATTAGTTTGAAAGCGTTTAATATTAATAATCACCGATCTAGATAAGAACGATTTACTTAAAAACAAAAAAGTTTTTCTTACTAAACCCCATTTTTCGATCTATGGTTCCTATGGCAGCTATAAGATATAGTCATCCGATTTTGACCAAAATTTGCAAATCTGTTTGAAAGTATATAATATTATTAATGACCGAGTTTAATTACGTTAACATTGAAAACAAAAAAGTTTTTCTCACTAAAACCCATTTTTCGACCGATGGTTCCTATGGCAGCTATAAGATATAGTGATCCGATCCGGTCGGTTCCGACATATTAGCAGCGTGCAGTAAGAAGAAGACTCTGTGCAAAATTTCAGCTCGATAGCTTTAAAACTGAGAGACTAGTTTGCGTAGAAACAAACGGACAGACAGAAAGACAGACGGACAGACAGACAGACAGACGGACAGACAGACAGACAGACAGACAGACGGACGGACAAAGCTCAATGAACTCAGCTCGTCCCCCTGATCAAGAATATATACAGTTTATGGGGTCGGAAATGAATATTTCTATGCGTTGCAAACTTCTGGGCAAAATTATAATACCCTTTGCAAGGGTATAAAAATTGATAAGTTATTATTATTTTCAATTTATATAATTAAAATTAAAAATAATAATTATATACTAATTTTTATATAAAAATTTAACCATAATAATTACTTATCCATTTTTATAATAAAAATTGAACATAAAAATTAAATTCATATATCTTTTGAACCAAAGGAGCCGGATTTATCGACCTTATATATGATCTACGCAATAATACCATTCAGTTGATATATAATAAGTATATACAAATGCCCACCAAAACGTAGTTTTCGTTTTTGCACAAAAGTTTTTTGATAATTTTATAAACAATTTCAAAAATCGGCAAAAACGAAAAAGTGCAAAAAAGGGAGGAAAAAAACACTTTTTCCATTTTTCATATACATATTATATATCAACTGAAAGGTAGTATTGCGTAGATCATATATAATATATGTATATAGGTTGATCAGGCTCCTTCGGTTCAAAAAATATTTGAATTCAATTTTTATTTTCAATTTTTATTATAAAAATGGACAAGTAATTAATATTTTAAATTTCTAATATAAAAAAAATTTTAAAAAAATAATTATTTTTGTTTTTTATTGTTTAAATTAATATTCAGAACAATTTTTTTTTTAAAAAATTAAACAAATAGTTTTTTTTTCATAATTTTCTTAACAAAAAATTAGAATCGTTACGGTCCCTGAAAAAATCAAAGCATTGTTACCATTTTGGAAGTATTTTTCGTAAAAGATATTGGAAAAATGAGGGTCAATATAATGATATAAATTTAGTAAAATGGGAGAACAACGATGATACTAAAGTTTTGGAGTAAAGTAATCGTTTCCAAAGACTCTGGAGGTAATCAAAGACTTTTTGAGTTAGCCTCGTTTGTGATTCACATGTGGTTCTTGTTATAGTCCAACGCTGAAGTAGAGCGTATCTTCAGTCAGGTTAATATTGTAAAATCAAAACTCAGAATTCAAATGGAGGTGAGCACGCTCAACTCAATATTATTTACAATATATTGGATATTATTGAAACTGAAATTAAGAAATTAAATTAAAAACATGTGTAATTATAGATACGGGCTGCGTAGACTTGCGAAATGCTGCGTCGATTATAAGGTACTTCCTAGTTCCCTTAAGCTAATAGGCACAACTGGGGCCTACGACATGGATGAGGACAAAGAACTTCATTACTCTGATGAGATATTAAATATATTTTAAATATATAAATGCATAAACAATAATAAAAGCTATGCGCTTTTTTCAGCTTTCTTGTCAAAAAATACAGCTTTTTTTTCCTCTCAGTCCCGCCGAAAACAGATTTTATTTCGTGGCAAAAGTTGGCAACACTGGTCTACACTGTTCGACGCATGAGACATGATGGTCTAGTCCTGCTTGTTATAATATTTTAAATGTAAATAGCTTGGCAAATTCCCGGACTTCTGCATTATATTTTTTATTTCTAACAAATGAAAATACATCCCAGCTTCAAAACTCTTCGATGGACGGTGACCAAAACGATAAAAGTAAAACTTTCTGCCTATATTTATTACAAAATTAAAATCTGCTACTTATACAACCGTTGCAACTGAACTGGCTGAGATTCCATATCCTACCTCTTGAATCTACTGCATTTGGTTCTGGAAAATATTCAAGGCATCATTTTAAAGTCAAAGTTCTGAAAAGTCACCTAAGTTCCTCGACAAAAAAAAAACTGTAGAAACAGACAGATGAGTCTATACCAACATTAAGAATACAAAAGCGTCTCGGAAAGCATCTAAATTGTAGCAAGAAAAGAAAAGTGTTTGGTTTCGGTTTTTTTTCGTTCAAATTGTTTTGTGTTTATTTGATTTGCTTAATTTCGATTGTAATTTACATTGATATTTTACAATTACAGCTTGGACAAACATACAAACATGGATGCGTACATACATATACATAGATAAAAGTACATTATTTAATCACTACAAAGTACAATCACAATCATTTATACAATCAAATCTTTATATATATTTGCTTTCGTCCTTCTGCTCCCCCACCCATCCCCCTGTTCCTTTATATATACATTTTGCCATACAAGAGTGTGAAATTGGGGGAAAAAATTAAACCACAAATTGATATGCCCTGCTGCTCAAACTTGGGATTTGATTTTTTATAATTTTGAACAATGTTAGGCGAGAACTTTCTCTTAAAAATTTGTTTTTGAATTTTGGTCCATAGTGAAGAACGAGTGAATGAACAAACATATTTTGCAAATTTTAGAACTCTGGGGCTCTCCCTCTCTCTCTCTCTCTCTCTCACACTATTTCTCTCCTTCTTTAAGCCAAAGTCAAAGAAATTGAAAGAATCTCTTAAGTGGTAACTAATGAACACATGCCGACATCCTCAAACCATCCGCTTTATCTCTCTCTTTCTTTCTTTTCGCTTGCTCTCACAGATTGAACAATTTGCTATAGAATTTAAAATTAATAGCTTAGTTTTGTATGTATGTACACATATAATAAATATTTTTGTTGTAAGCTTTGTAAATATATATGTATATATATCTTCTATAATATATGTATATGTGTGGGTGTGTTCTGTGTATGTGTGTAGTTTTGTGTACGATGGGACAGATCGTTATACTTATAGATATATATCTCACTTATCAACTTATCAAGAACTAAAAGTAATGATACAAAAAAGCCTTAAATCATATGCTAAATACTAGAAAGGACATACAATAAATAGTGTTTTCTGGTCTACTTCTCGATATTTCAACACACACTTTTTTTGGAGAGAAAAGTAAACAACAACAACAAGCAAAAGAAGCAGCTACAAAGTAAGTTCAGGGGGAGGGGTCAAAAAAGTTTGCGCAAATATATTTGTGGTGGCCAAACCAATTTGTACATAGGACCGCCTGATATCATTTCATTCGAACACACATACTCTCTTAAAGAGCGATCCCACTTTCAACAAAAGAGATTTGAGCACAAAGGTATCGTGATGAAATTGATGAATTATTAAACGTATTTTTAACTTGGCATCCAATTATTTCTTTCATTTCATCTGATCAAATGTTTGTTGCCTGTTCACGCGTCTTTCGAAGAGTTCTATCGCACTCGGAGACCAAAAACAAATGTAAAATCCATTTATCTCACGCTTCGCTGTGAGTTAAACCAAACTGCTGATTCGGTTCCCAACACGCTTTGTTTATTATTTTGGATATTGTTCAAGTTCTACATTGAATTAGTGTTGGGTAAGGCTGGGTGTACACCAGGGTTCCCCAAGAAGAGAGGGCGAAAATGTGACTGTCTCTCTTTAACACACAGTGATACATGACTTCGGCAAGCATTCGGTGTTAATTGCCAAGTTTAATCGGCTCCCAGGGGCCATGGCTGGAGAACTCTGATCTACACTGTTTGACGCAGGAGACCTGATAATTTAGTATCGACTATAAATTTGACAAGCTATTCACATTTAAAACATATCTATCATCAGACTGTTACTACGTTTATGCTCAAATAAAATATCATGACATTTGCCCCAAAAAGAATTATATTTTTATGAATGTTTGTAATTAAGAAAAGTATTTATTTTATATTATTAATAGCACTAACTTATTAAGTATACCTATAATTAGTCAGACAAACTCTGTGAACGTACAGTGTGAATTATTGCCAACTGACAATCAATCAATTATAACAAGAAAGAAAGTCGGTCAAGCCCGACTATAACATACTCTGTACCCTTACACTCGCATTTGCTCAGGAGTCAAACGGCCAGTTAACACCCCGCGCACAACGCGGTGCGCTCTCTTAGTTTCTCTCTCTCTCTCTCTTTCTCTCTCGCACTAAGATTGCCTGTGTTGAACGGTTAGGGTATGTTGCTGTGGTTGATGGTGGGGGGGTGGGTGGTGTTAACTGGCCGTTTTTTGCCCATAACTTGAGTATCGTTCATCCGATCTTTATCATTTCTTCAGCAAATCGATAAATAATTTTGTTTACAAGGTATCTTTAGAAGAAACGAACGATCTATCTCCAAAACTGTAGGAGATATGATATTTGATATGATATATTTTTTCCAAATTGCGGGGGAGGGAGGGGGCGTGGCAAAAATTGAAAATAAACTTGATCTGCCTGCAAGTATAAGAAATATATGTCCCATACATGTCAAACCTCTATCTCTTACCATCTCTGAGATCTCTTCGTTCATACGGACAGACAGACGGACAGACGGACATGGCTATATCGACTCGGCTGTTGATGCTGATCAGGAATATATATACTTTATAGGGTCGGAAACGATTCCTTCTCCCTGTTACATACATTTGCACAAACTTAATATACTCTATGTACCTTCGGTACAGAGTATAAAAAGAAATAAAGATTGCAAAGTGAACAAATCATGATTTTTTTTTGTGCATAAACGTACTAACAGTGTAGAACAGGGCCGTATGCACACTCCGCTCTTTCGTTGTTGTTTTCCTCATAGGCCTCACGCATAGCTTAAGGCTAAGCGTAGTGCAATAACAACTTCATATGTTTTCTCTCTTTTTTTCTCTCCTAAGTCTCTTGCTAATTCGAATGCAACAACAAAAATGTGTCTGGTACGTGTGTATCAGACAGCCACGAGCAGACACACACACATCAGCAGGCAATAATCGGTTTTTTCTTTCTATTTCTTGAGATTGTTGTTGCTTGATAAATGTTTTCCTCATTTGTATTGGGGTTTACGCTGCCGTGAGCTGGCTCTTAGCACCTCTGGTGTAGACAGCTCACTCAAATTACTCAGTTTATCAGCTGTTCAGTTGCTCGTCAACTATCTTCGTGGCATTTTGACCATAAGCGATCATTCGCCACAGAAAGTCACTAAACATAGTCACTGAACAAGAATGACTGAACAAGAGCAGCAAGAGTCAAAAAAGAACAATTGAGATTTGTGTACTTGTTGTGTTATCTCCTTAATTTACTTAATTTCCAAGAAAAATTTAAAAACGGTTAAATAAGAAACATTTAAAGTCGAGTAGATAAAAAACAAACATTTTGCCGACTTTACCAAAACTGCTGCTTAGTGCTTACGAGACATGCAAGGAAACTTGTATCCTAACTTAAGCTGTATATCATTAAGCGTTTCAACTGGGCGTTGTTGAGTAATTAGTGAGTGAGTCAGGTTAAACCATTTTTTTACATATTGGTTAAGTATTCAACATCAACTCATATTGGGCTTGGGTAACATTCAAATTCGAGGCTGCAAAGCACAAGAAGCTTAACTTATCTAACTTGCGTATATTAGCGGTGAACTGCAGAAATCTGATAAAAGATGAGAATTTAACAAGATATTCATTACAGTGAGGTCAATTTCGGGATTTTTCTTTTAGGTTTGCAGCCTTTGAAACATTATATTTCGACTTTGTCTATTGATTTTTCAATTTCTCAAAACATTTTTAAGGCTACCAAATCTCAATTTGTGTGCCTTTAGTATTGGTGATTTTCGTTTCTTATGATGAAATGAACCAAACCTAATATAATAGTTTTGTTTTATTTGAAAGAACATCGCTTGGGTTTACGAGCACATAAAATTGGTCTAAATTAGAACCGCTTTGCATCTCTGCATCCAAAATTGGTTTAATACTTGTTCTTAAACGGGTTGAAGAAATTTTATAAATTATTCAAAAAAAAATTAAGCCCAAGGGCTTCGAGCGTGATATTACATTTTAGGCTTGGTTCGCAGAGTGGATTCCCCTTAGGACCACGATTAAAGTTCGCACATATTCTGACACTTGGAAACCATTTTCATAATTTTTAGAGATTTTATAAAGCGACATTGGCGGCGTCGCGTTTGAAACTTCTGTTTTGCATTTGATTAAATGTTTCAAAAATTGATCAAATTATAGACATCAAATCCTATTCGACACAATTGTAAAATTTCAGCCGATTACTGGTCTAACTAATAACTTAAAAGGCCAACCCACATACATATTTCATAATTATATAGTATTGTGGAGTGATACGAGGTTTGCATCACAGTAGACTTTTCTATACAGAGAGGTCCAAATCACATAATCAAAGACTTGCGCATTAGTGTATTGGGTTTGCTTTTGAGAGAGCAAACACAACTTTTTGAGAAGAATGCACATTGTGTGTAAGAGGAAAGTAATTGTAAATTAAAGAGAATAAGCATTTTTGAAGTTAAGCGCAATTGAAAATGATGAGGATGAAAATGGTGAAGCCTGAAAATTCTCAAAAGTTCTGTTAGAATCTTCTCAAACTTAAATTTGTTTCTATGTTTAAACAATACTTGAAAAAATTGACATAACATTTGGAATCTAATAAAAAATTTATATTTTGCACTTTTCCCTAAATGAAAGAAATCTCCATAATTTCATAGAAACCCAAAGAAAGGGGAATTGATTTTTTAAATCGATTGCAAATTGAGTGAGATTAGGGAACGACAATGAAACATTTGAAAAAGTCCACACAGTCGACAATCCTATGTAAACAAAAGCTTGGCCATAATTTGTACAAACTAATTTGCCATCTTACACATTTAGAAAGATCAACACCGCTGCTGCCGTTAGCCCGTCACATTGCGAGCGTCTCCTTGATAATCTTCTTCATGGCATTGCCCATCGAAGGGGCTGCCGACCCCGACGTGGAGTAATCAAATTTAAATAAATACGGCTGAACATCAGGAAATGAGGTGTCAAATATTAAATCCAATTCACTTTGACTTGGTGTCTTGGGTACATAATCGTGACGATTCATTAGCTCTGTGATATAAATCACTTTCTCGGTAAGTAGGTCCGAGACATTCTCACGACACAGCTGACGTTCGTCCTCATTGTCATGTTTAATTAGATCCAAATGTACGGTCCACACTTCCCATGGTATCGATTCTTGCGGAAAAGGCCAACGGTTCTTTTTCTTTTGAAAGAATTCCAAGCTTATCTGACCCGAACCGCAACTCTCATTGGAGCGTAGCTTCTCGCTGAACAAATTAATGGCACGCTTCACCTTGCGCGTCAGACTGTCCGATGTGCAGCACACATAGGTGAAGTCAATGAAATCACAGTCCACATCCGTATAGCCCACAGTTCCAATCGAATACTGAGCATCGCCTGTGTACATATATTTGCCCAGACAGCGATGAAAGAGTACAGTATGGAATATGGTGGCCACCGCCTCATCCACCTGACGACCCTCCATGGCAAGATCAAAGAACTGCGAGCGGGCATTCATTTTTGGTGTGAGTTTCCTGTGTTGTTGTTTAGAAGCGAAGTTCCGTGTTGTGTTGCTGTTTCACACGCGCGTATATCCCTCTCTGTCTGTCTCTTGTAATGCTAAACGCTATCTCTGTCTAATCTAGTTTCTCTGTTTGCACAAGTTTTTCGTTCACAGTTTTGGTTTTTAGTTCAAAAATTACTTCTCGCTTAATTACAATTAATTTTACATAAAATTTGCAAGTTGTTCTTCTTGGTAGTTTTTGTTTTTGTTTGTTTTCAGACCGTACCCATGTATTTGAAGGTGCCGCACATGGTTCGCGTATTGGCACCCAATTTGAGCCACTTGCTCAGTCCGAAGTCGGTCAGTTTGATGTGGAAATGTTGCGTTAATAGTATATTCTCGGGCTTGGCATCGCGATAGATAATGCCAGCGTTGTGCAGGAAATCTGTGGAAAATAAAAGAAATAATAGTGATAACAACTGGTTAACTAAGCAAATTGTTATTATTTTCAACAAATTCATATCAATTCGATGACCTAATTAAGTTGCTTTGTTCTTTTATATTTTGTTATGTAGCAACACCTGCCAATGCTCTCTTATCTCTGCTGTCCTATCACCCAGTCATTTCTTATCAAATCCATAATACAAATTTAATTACTTCATCGAATTCTGTTATTATCTAGCCAAATGATTTTCCGGTTTAAGGGATAACAAGTTGTAAGTATTTTCACTCTTCTCGACTTTTTATTCGTAGAAAATGTGGAAAACAATAACAATTCCATGTTTTATACAAATCGCTTCCGACCCAAATCATATGGAAATATTTTGGAAGTGTCAACCACTAACCTTACACTAAATAATTGGTTCATGTTATAGTGTCAAAATTTAAAGAAATTTTAAGAACCAGTCGACAAGTTACTGAA
Organism: Lordiphosa magnipectinata; assembly: GCA_037044535.1. Taxonomy (NCBI): domain Eukaryota; kingdom Metazoa; phylum Arthropoda; class Insecta; order Diptera; family Drosophilidae; genus Lordiphosa; species Lordiphosa magnipectinata. The sequence continues at coordinate 104,208 of JBAMBO010002594.1, read as the reverse complement.
ACTTTAGTAACGTTTCGTTTAGTAAATCGCTGGATTTGAACGGAATTGTTTCTATCCTGATAGTTAATAAGGGGAACTCAGCGCCAGGGAACTTAACAGCTGGTAATGGCTATGAAAATGGTGAGCTCGCTGATCGTCCAAATAAGAAAACCTTAAAAAAGTTCACAAAATCGTCTTGGCACGCAGTAATTTAAATGCGTCTGATATAGCAGATGTTAAAAAGGATTTTATGAGAAGGATACCGCGTTTGCTTACAGTCGACCAAAAACCAAAGTAACAAGTCGAATGATCAGAGCGCCATTTGAAGCTATTTTAACATGTTTAAACCAAGGCTGTAAACTAAACCTGTTTTCAACAAGATAACATCATATTTTCCCGGTCGAACTTCTAATTTAGGAACTTCCGGACAAAGAAGGTGACACAGAAATCTCTAGAGATTTCGCCGACGCGACGGTTTGAAAATCTCTCAAAAAATCCGTCGGTGCCACAGAGCTTTGAGAGAATTAATTTTCTTATTTAAAATACCAGTTAGAAATTTTGTGTCCCAGCTCGCGTTCCATCTGTTCAAACAGGGTTGTTTACATTTTCCTAATTAATTTTGCTTTTCAAAAATGTTTAAGAGGTTTCAAAACAATCAAACGAGTTTCCTGTGGCAACTAAGAGCTGGAATTTGGTTGGAAGAGGTTTCTGTGGCACCCCCGTATACAACGATTTTGTTTCTAGAGCACTGCAATTTCATCTCACATTACGAATTTTCTGTACAATGAAGTTTTTTTTGTCCCCTTTAGGTTTGTTCAACTATATTTGCACAAAAACGTGTTGATTCAAAGGTATTGCAGGTGAATCGTTGGTCGCAATACACAGGCACAAAATCTTTTTCCCCCAAACGAAACTATTTTGCTTTCGTCTGTTTGTGGACCCAATTCAAGTATGTATTGCTGTTCAAACTTCGCTTTGCCATGTACTTTGCTTTGGGCTATGTGCAATGAGGTGACGTTATCTGCAATTCGTTTTGAGCTTCCTGCTTTGATGATCCAATCGGCTTAATTCGGACATTGTAAACTTTTTGTTTCGTCATTCGCCTTTATTTCTCAACTAGTTATCCGCAAAAGAAAATACATACAGTTGTTGTTGGGGAACACAAATTTAATTGCCTCGCAGACTAGCGATGCTTGTATTTTGGTGTGGGCACACTGAGACTGCCAAGAAATTTAATGCATAATAAGCCGGACTATGCGTTGCCATCGCTGATATATGTATAACATTACGTTCATTACATAAATATTTTTGTTCTATACTATAATTAAATTAGAACTCGCTTCAGCATAAGTTTTAACTTTTTAAGTCAGCTTTTAATGAGATTTTCACGACCCAATGCAACAGTTAATCAATCGATTCTTTATACACCTCTTTATTTGAAATCATTAAAACATAACCCAAAAGTTATATTTTACACAAAATTGTCATCAGGGCTATTTTAGTAACAGTTACCGTTACATTTTGGGGTATGATTGAAAGGGTATGATTGTAGTATAAAAACCTTCGCTGGGTTTTGTCTGGTTAGCTGCCGTTTACTAAAAATGAAAAAGTGTCATTAAAATTACACTTTGAAGGATTTTGCTTCTGATTGCATTTATCTCCATATTTCGAAGTTCGCTGAAGTTGTAGCTCTTGATTTTACCTTCAAAATATTTCTTTGTAACATATCCAAAAAATTTCGGTATTCTAAAATTTTTTTAAAAAAAATCATGTTTTCCCCACTTTTTGTATAGTTTCTTTCTTAGACTTTGTCTTGAAAAGTGTTACGAATTATAGTAATTGGCTCACAGTCAAAAACTTGAAATGTTTCTCATTAAATCAATAAATGTTAAGTCTTTTTTTCAGAACTATCTTTTCTATTGCAGCTATTCTATATAGTTGTCCGATTTTCATCAAACTTGTTGAAATTATAAAGAGGCATAGAAAACTAATAAATGCGAAGTTCGGGGACGTTTGCAATGAAATAAAAAAAAGTTTTTCTCACTAAAACTAGTTTTTTGACCGATCGTTCCTATGGCAGCTACATATATGCTATAGTCGTCCGATGCGGCCGGTTCCGACAAATACACGGCATATTTGTACCAAAAGACTTCGTGCAAAGTTTGGTCACGATAGCCTTAAAACTGACAGAGGAGATCATAGAATCAGACGCACGGACGGACATGGCTATATCAACTCAGCTCGTCATGCTGATCAAAATTATATATTCTTTATGTGGTCGGAGATGCGTTCTTCTATGCGTTACAAACATCTGGACAATTTTAATATACAGAGGGAAAGGGTATAAGAAAATAAAAATAATGATATTTAATTATTTACTTTTTGACCGAAAATTGTCGTTTTTTTCCAGTTTTTATGACCATTTTACAGTCTTAAAGCTATTTTTATTGTAGTCTAAGCTACAAATTTATACTGCTTTACTTTACTGTCCAATAAAAAGTGGGGAAAATTTGATTTTGTGAAATTTTTGTAATTTTGAGTATGAACATGTGACTTGTTTTTAATGTGCTACTAGTAAATGTTTGCTAAAGACTTTAATGCGAAATTCGAAAAAGTTTACGAGATATGGAGTTATAGCTTCTAATCAGAAGCTAGAAAGTTCAAAGAGCAATAAAAAAGAGAAGGCCAAGCTAACTTCGTCTGTGCCGAAGTTTTTATACCCTTGCAAACGCTGTTTTTGAAATGTCAGAGTTTAAGAACGCTTACATAAAAATCAAAAATTTTTCTAACTAAAGCCCATTTTCCGACAGTTAAACATCTGATTTCGACCAAGTTTCGCGAATCTTTTTGAAAACATCAAAATAAAAATAAACGAGAGCGTAAGTTAAAGTCGGCTCTAACCGACTTCGATATACCCGTTACTCATGAAAACAAATGTTTAATAGCCTTCCTGTGTGCCTGAGGTGGGACAGCCGAAAAGCATGCAACATTTTTTTAACTCGACTATTAATCATCCGATCTTGATGAAAATTTCTGGCCTTATAGATGTTACGAATATAAATGTAAGTTTTCAAGATCGATATCGCAAAAATTGTGGGAGTTATTCAACATTTTTTATTGTGGGTGCGGGGGTGGGCGTGTCAAAAATTTGAAATAAACTTGATGTGCGTGCAGACAATAGAGTGAGTGAGAGAGAGACAAAATAGAGTCTACATTTCAAAAGTGGTTGCTCTAGCTCTTCTAGTCTCTGAGATTTAGGTGTTCATACAGGCAGACAGACGGACGGACGGACAGACGGACATGGCTATATCGACTCGGCTGTTGATGCTGATCAAGAATATATATACTTTATATGGTCGAAAATGATTCCTTCTGCCTGTTACATACATTTGCACGACTTTAGTATACCCTTTTACTCTACGAGTAACGGGTATAATAAAAAAATCGCCGAGTTTAAGAACGATAAAATTTAAAACAAAAAAGTTATTCTCACTAAGACTTATTTTCCGACCGATCGGTCCGATTTTGACCAAATTTTGCGAATATATTTGAAAGCATACAGAATTAATAATCAGTGAGTTGAAAGACGCTCACATTAAAAACAAAAAAAAATTCTTACTACTACTAGTCCCCCGATGTCGATCAAATTTTTCAAATTAGTTTGAAAGAGTGTAATATTAAGAATCACAGACCTTAAGAACGCTTTACTTGAAAACAAAAAAGTTGTTTTCCCTAAGACACATTTTCCGACCGATCGGTCCTAATTTTGACCAAAGTCATTATTATTAATGGCCGAGTTTAAGAACGCTAACATTGAAAACAAAAAAGTTTTTCTCACTAAGACACATTTTTTGACCGATCGTTCCTATGTCTGCTATAAGATATAGTCATCCGATCTTGACCAAAATTTGCAAATCTGTTTGAAAGCATATAATAATAACAATGGCCGAGTTCAAGGCCGCTAACATTGAAAACAAAAAAGTTTTTCTCACTAAGACACATTTTTTGACGGATGGTTCCTATGGCAGCTATAAGATATAGTCATCCGATCCAGTCGGTTCCGACATATTAGCAGCGTGCAGTAAAAAGAAGAATCTGTGCAAAATTTTAGCTCGATAGCTATAAAAGTGAGAGACTAGTTTGCGTAGAAACAGACGGACAGACAGACAGACGGACGGACAAAGCTCAATCGACTCAGCTTGTCGCCCTGATCAAGAATATATATAGTTTATGGGGTCGGAAACGAATATTTCTATGCGTTGCAAACTTCTGGGCAAAATTATAATACCCTTTGCAAGGGTATAAAAGCGGCCAAACAGGCCAAACCCGGCCAAGGTTTTTATACTACCATCATACCTTTTCAAAATTTTTTGGTCGCGACGCGATCATTGCATGCATGGAGAGTGGTAAAGCGTTATTTGTTGAGGTTCTGCATAATGCGTTGTGAGGACTTCAGTGAAGTCTCACAATTTGTATGTAATTTAATTAAATTTAAAAAAATATATTAATAAATAGATTTTAAATTAGTATAAGGTAGTTACCATGAGAAGTAGGAGTTTGGCAACTTGGGTCTAAATACTTGCGGCAAATTGTCCGCTGGAGCTGAGTGGTAGTAACAGGTTAAGGATCGTCGCTGGAGATTTGGCAGAGTGAGTGAATGAACAAGTGAGAGTCGGCGAACTGTGTGGATTTACCAAGGGTCCAGACGAACCACGGCAATCCAGTCTAAAGCTAAGAGACGCTACCAGACCGGAGCTTATTTATCTAATCTCACAACACAATAGATTCTAAAGCAAAGACGCGCTGATCGAAAGCTGCCCACCGCTGCTTTAGTTTGTGATCTGTAGTTTTGCCTGGCAACGATTATCTATTCTTTTCTTCTTTTAGTTTGAAGTAATTACCGTTGTTTTTTTTAAAATGGGTCGCCAAAAGCAATTGCACGACTTTAAAAAGCCAAATAATATATATGTCGAATCTGGCCCAAATCAGATTAAATGGTAATTTTATTCGAAATGAATCAAATTATGGAAATAATATGAAAGGGGGAGTTCGGTAAACGACCATATCAGCCTCCACAAGACTTAGCATCAAAACTGCTTCAAGAACTCATCTTCTGCAGCCAATATCAGAGAAGAATGCTGTGTTATATTTCAATTGAAGGATCGTTTTAGATGTTTTTAAGAGGCAATCGTGCCCAACGGAGCTCCTGCCCAATTTAAAGAGTTTGTAGAATCCGATAGCTATCGAGAAAAGTTGCACAATTGCTTCCACGTTTTTGGGGTAAAAACGATCTGGCAGCACTGAATTTTTTTTTCGATCACATAGTCTGCGACCATCTTAAATACAAAGCCCACTGCCATGATTTTGTATAGCTGGGCGACCAGTCTCATGCAAAAAAAGGTCGTCAGTGTAAACAGCATATAAAGCTGCACGGCTTTGGTTCGCTCGAGAGCATTTGACGTGGAACAAGGAGTGTCGCACTGTCGTCTTTTCCGATGAAAAGAAGTTAAACTTGGAGGAACCAAGGATATATTATGGTCATATTGATCATATGATCATATTATGGCACTTGTTAGCTTAAGTTTGTTACGTCAAAAATTAACCCAAATGTGTACAAAAATCTAGAACATTTTTGGCAGAGGTAGTAAATCAGTGGATAAACGATCAAAATGTAAAATTGCTCGAGTGGCCGCCAAACTCGAGACATTAATATTATCGAAAATATTTGACAATTCTGCGACCCTAATGGGAGGCCATTAAAAAAGCCTGGTCAAGAATTTTGATTGAAGTTATTGAGAAATGTTCTAATTCTTTGTATGAAGTTATATTGAACAAAAGAGTTTGTGACAAATACTAAACTATAGCCCGTAACTTATAAGAAGCATGATACAATGATATTATATATGTTTCATGAGAAAGAAAAACAACAGTAAATTATTACTTTATTTAATTATACTCTGTACCAAAGGTAAACAGAGTGTAATAAGTTTGAGCAAAAGTATCTAACAGTCATATATGTTCTTGATCAGCATCAACAGCCGAGTCGATATAGTCCGTTAGTAAGAGATAAAGATTCGACATGTATGGGACTTCTTATAATTGCAGGCATATTAAGTTTATTTCCCCAAACCGCGGCTTTTAACAATTCGCGTAGTTTGTAATCTTATTTTTTTAATTGAAAAGTCAGTTTATTGTTTATTTCATTGTGATTAATTTACTTACAATAAATTGTGTATTTAGCTATGTCTCAGACATGCATCAAAATAGTTCTGCACAAAAATAAAAGTGTTAAAAGCAAATATTATGTTTGTATTTGTTGTATTTATCATTTAATTAGTTATGCACCGTGCATAATATGCGCTGTGTCCGGGGAATCATACCGGAACCGCATACCGAAAAGAACCGATTAAAATTCAGAAGCAGAAACGGAATCGATACTTTTGAGTTTTTGTATACCGGTATCCGAGAACCGGTATTCGTGAACCAAAAAGACCGAAAAGAACCTAAACAAATTACCAGTACAATTTCGGTTCTCAGTGGAACAACTAGACTGCAAGAGGTGGCACTAAGTTTTGGGAGGCTTTTGCTCAATTTTGTTAAATCGTAAGCTTTAAAAAAAAGAGTCTGGCTTAGCAAAACTTTTGTATTGTTAAATTGGAAAACTCGAGTCCAAAAACCGGTATGGGAGCATGACTGATAAATACAATTGTGGAAACTGTATGTCTTTGAGAAGGGACACTTAGCGTAAAACGTTTATTTTCCGGAGTCTTATTATTATGCCTTCGCTAAGAAATCGGATGAACGCAAAACCAATGACCGATGTTTCTTTATATTATATACTAGTACATACCGAAATAAGAATCCTGGTACCAATACGAAACCGAATACAGAAATAATGCTAGAACAAAAACAGAACCTTTTACCGAAACATAAGTTTTGGTACGTACCAGAACCGGAACCGAAATATGGTTCGGTTTGATTCCATAGTTGTGTCCTCTATTTTACGTGTTGTTTATTCGATTTTGATAATCCACAATACGTAATTTTGGCTTCACTTCATGGCTTGACAATTAATTGCTCTCAAAAACGTGAGAAATTCAAATTTCGATAGCTCACTACAAAGCTTATATAGGTGGCGTGGATCTTATTGATAGTATTATCGAAAGATGCTAAATTTCTACAAGAAGCAATAGAAAGCAGGTGGAAATTTCTACCATAATTTTTACATGGCGAAAGCGACAAAGCCAATTTGAATTTCGCTGGTTTTCGACTAGAGATAGCAGAGATTTTAATCGAAAATGTACATAAATCATTTTAACGAATTTCTACTCAAGAAATAGCAATAAAAGACAAACGAAAAAGAGGATCGACACAGCAAATGCCGAACCTGTGACCAAAAGGTACGACAGAATCAATTTGGCTATTGGCTTGCAAGACCGACAAGAGAAGCTAGTGTTTTGTTTCAAATCTATTGTTTTTTGAGAAAATGTTCATTGATTTATCAATTGAATAGTTTTTTGCTAAACCTGGACAGAGCCAACACCGAGCTTTTTCAATTTTAGAAATTTTAGCAGGCAATTTGATTCTCTAATCATAGTTTTTCTCAAATAAACTTGAATCAATTTGAAATAAATTGCTTTTTCCAAATGTGTTGTAAGCACCTATTGGCATATCCTTCAAAAATGTTTTAGTGTAGCGAAACTTAATTATTTTTGACCTTCTACGCAAGGTTATTGGGTACTTGTCCGAAAGAGTTTCCTTATTTTGGAAACTCAGACTGCGACTAAAATGCTTTCTAACATTACCATTTGCTTTTAGTATAAACAATAGGCTTAAATTTTGATTATCATCGTGCGCAATCAACACAATCATGAATCATAGTTTGGGACTACGTGGAATTTAACATGTGGCTAATGCCAGTCATTGATGAAACTCACCGATAGCAAGTGCAATCTCTCCCACATACAAACGCACTAGATCAATGGAGAAGTGGACAATTTTACTAAATAATTCACCATTCGGCACATACTCGGAAACTGAAAGAATCGAAAATAATGAGCGATTAGTATTTGACTACAAGATAAACAAATGCCAGGGACATACGAATATGCAGATTGTGACGATTTTGCCAGAGATCAATTTGCTGGACTATAAATGGATGATGACCGCAGACTTTTTGTATATCCGCCTCGTCTTTGATCTGCTGTACGCTGTTCTCCTCAATGAGCTGTGGGCAGAGACAAGCTTTAGATGTTGATAGAAGAATGCTAGTTGAGTACAAAATCACCTTCGATTTCTTGAGCACTTTTAGGGCGTATGACGATGTATCCTTTTGAGATTTCTCATACACTTTGAAGACCACACCAAATGCACCCTTGGCTACCAGATGTTCAATATGGAATTGTTCGTTGCGACTGGATTCTTTGAAATGGGAATTAAAGATAGAGTTGGTCAAGGGTCGATGCCATTGTGTCTTGCAACGTCTGGAGCCCTGAAGAGAGGTTAGGCTGGAGGAAGATGGGAAGAAAAGGAATTATTAACAGAATTTTGAGGGACAAGAAATAATTCTTACCTTTTCCGTGTGGCTTTGTTGCGATGACGAAAGGAATTGCGTGCCGCTGAAAAGCTCCAGTTGAGGCGTCCACCACTTAGACTGCCCAGACTCCAGGTGGAAAGCTAAAAACAAAAAGAACAGGTGATCAGGTTCAATGCAAACTGCAATAATGACAAGTTCTGGCGGACATAAGTGAAAGAGGCCATGATTAGTCGATCTAACAAGGAAGGCGCACACATTACATTAACATACATTTATTTGTAAAAACAAATGTATGGTTGGTAAATTTGTGCCCCATTTTGAGAACGGTGAGAGCCGGCCGTTATTTCGTTAGAAGAATATTTTACTTTTAAAGCTGTTTTTACTCCAGGTGGAAATACTTTTTTTTATAAATATATTTTATTCATTATACAAGAAAAAAGGCATTAACTAATAAAGGGACCCATACGGACCAGTGAAGTAGCGAGAAGTTTCATATAGAATTGAGGAAAGAAGAAGCTGAAGATATGATTTCTTCAAATATTACATATAGCATATTCACTGCTAAAAAGAAATGCTACGCTTAGCAGCACATTTGCAGAGTCTATGTAAAAGGTTGTGGGTCTCATTTTACGTTGAACAGCTGAAATTACATTGATGACAATCAATGTTACGACGCCCTTCTTTATTTCGTTTGGGCCGAAGATTGAACTTGCTTGTTTTAACCCTGGTTTGAATCTATATATCGATATTCGTATACAGTGGGCAGCAAAATTGAATAAATGATAGCAAATTTTGAACTAAAGCAACAAAGCAAATCAACAAATCTTTCCTTAAAATTTATTTAATCCTGAAGAAATATACGTAAGGAACCAAAATAAATTATCCATATTTAAATACTAAAAATAAAATTTCTTATCTTATTTTTAATGACTCCTGTATACAGTTTTGTCATACTTTATACCAATTTTTTAACTATTTGTAAAGGAATTCGTTGGCATTCCAGTTGCACTCGATGCCAAAGATCTAACAGGTTAGTTCGCACTGTCCAAGCCACATTTTCACGACTCACCAATGCTTTTCAATCGGATTGAGTAAGGGACTTTGCGCTGGCCTTTCCATCAATTTAAAATTTTGGTTTCCCGGCAACTTCCGTACTTTTGGAAGTGTGGTATTAAAACCGGAACCGTATACCGAAAAGAGCCGATTAAATCTCAAAACTAGAACCGAAATCCCAACCAGAACCCAAATTTGCAATTTTTTGAATACCGGTTTCAGATAACCGTTATTCTTGGAACCGAATAGGCCGAAAAGAACCTAAATATTGCACCGGTACAGTTTCGGTTCTGAGACCAACAGCTAGACTGCAAAGAATTTTTTCTTGGACCCACATTGCAATACCACGCTAACCTCTGAACCAAATATAAATTGGGTATCCATTTCTGTTCAAGTGCAACTAAATGAGAAAATCATCACTGACACTTTATCTGAAAGTAAAGACGAAGTCGATTCATATTTCGCGCACTTACATCAACATTGTACCTCAAATTAAACGTATTTGTATTCTCTAAGGAAAATACATCTTTTTGTTTATAATCAATCCAATTCGAAAATACAACGTCTTAACAGAAAGCCAAAGGATCTTTAAACGATATCGTCTGCAGGACAACTAAGATAGGTCGATCTTTTTGGATCATGAAAATAAACCTATAAAATGAAATAACGACACATTCTCCGAGTATAAAATATATCAATATTAAAATTGTACACCATACGGAACATGATATAGCGACTATTTCTGAATCATTAACTCAAAAATCGCATTTTATATGACTGTCTTAAAGTTAGTGAACGATATGTATTTTTATGAAAAGAAATGGGACAATAAAAATAGTTCAGTATCTTCATAAATCAGTTTAATGGCATTAAACAATGTTTTTCTGGTTTAATATGTTAACAAAATAATAAAGATAAAAAGTAGACAAAGTGTTTGGAATTGTAGGAGCTATCAAAAGCTCTTCTTGCTGTTCCAGCTACCCAAGTACGCATACAACGTTTATTTTCCGGTCTGAAGTTTATTACGTCTCCGCTTATAAGTCGGATGGACGCAAAAACAATAGCCGATCAAAGAATATAATTTTAATCATATAATGAATACAAAGTTGAGAATTTTGAATGGAAACTAGCTACGAATGCAATTGAAAATTGATGTAAATCGAGTACATCCGTATTTGTGGGTGTGTAAGTTGCTTGCCCACTTTGTCTGGTCTTAAGTTACAAATTTCTTTAAATTAACATACCGGTACGTACCCGTATACAGAAATAAAAAATCCAGGTACCAATACGAAACCGAATACTGAAATATATTAAAACCAAAACAGAACCTTTTACCGAAACATAAGAATTGGTACGTACCAGAACCTTAATCGAAAAACAATTCGGTTTGATTCCGTTTTAACATCATAAGACGAGCATCTGAATCCATTGAAAGCAGGGAATCAAACCGGCACTAGAACCGGAACCGATATTTTCTATTTTGTGTGTACCGGTATCCGAGTACCGATATTTTTGGAAACGAAAATAACCTGAACATTGTACCGGTACAGCGTATTTGTACCAAAAGACTTCGTGCAAAGTTTGGTTAATATAGCGTAAAAACTGACGGAGGAGATAGCATAGAAACAGACGGTCGGACGGACATGGCAATATCGACCCAGATCGTCATGCTGATCAAGAATATATATACTTTATGTGGTCGGAAATGCTTCTTTCTATGCGTTACAAACATCTGGACAATTATAATATATCATCTACAAGGGTATAAAAAAGAGATTCTGGTTGGCAATAGAGTTGTGCCGATTTTTTCGAATGAACTAGTCTTTAAAATGAACTAATGAACTAGGTCTTAGTATTTGAACTATAGTTCATTTTTGTACACTTGAAAAGTGTATTTAAATTTTGCACAGGAATTTGCAACGCTTAGAAGCAATCATCTCCGACCACATAAAGTATATATATTCATGATCAGCATGACGAGCTGAGTCGATTGATTGACCATTGATTTTTGAAATTTTGAAAATGGACTTACACCCAGCAACAAAAAAAAAAGCCGCACTCTGACATTTTATGCATTTGTGCCTTTTCTAGCATGGGGTTTAACCAAATGTTGTTTTATTCGTAAATTTTTTTTTTTCGGTTGTTAATGAATTAATTTCAAACAAAAGTGCATCAAAAATTTCTGTATATCGCAGTTATATAATAAGAAAACATTATTTTTCAAATATCTATTGCCTAGGAGTAATTAATGAAATTTGACCAAAAGAAAGGAAAAAATTCTGCAAAACTCAATTTTTTCCAATGAGTTACTTTATTTTCTATAAACTAATGACAACAGCCATATTGTTGATGATTATTGTTAAATTTCCTAGCACGACAAGAATAATTCTTATATGTTGTTGTGCTAGTCACGACGGTAACAGTTAAACGATAAATATTTAAGCATTTGAGAACAAAGGAATAGAATTTTGAAATTAAATTAAGTTATATTTCACAGACACAGTTACAAATAACGAGAAAGGAAAGTTGACTTCGTCTGCTCCAAAGGTTAGCGGTCAAACTTCGGAGATCAGTTCGGAAACATTTAATTTTAATAATGACTGAGTTTAAGAACGCTAACATTGAAAACAAAAATGTTTTTTTTTTTCACAAAAACCCATTTTTCGAACGATCGTTTCTATGGCAGCTGCAAGAAGTAGTCATCCGATCCGGGCGGTTCCGACATATTAGCAGCGTGCAGCCAATAGAAGACTCTGTGCAAAATTTCAGTTCGATAGCTTCAAAACTGAGGGACTAGTTCGCGTAGAAACAGACAGACGGACGGACAAAGCTCAATCGACTTAGCTCGTCATGCTGATCAAGAATATATTAACTTTATGTGGTCGGAGATGATTCCTTTTATGCGTTGCAAACTCCTGGGCAAAATTATAATACTTTTTTTAAGTTTATATAAAAAAAATAACAGAATAAAAGTTTAATTTAAATTGAATTTGATTCAAATAAAGATTAACTTAAAAGCTATAATATATATATACATATATTTTGTTTTTTGTGTTTTTTTAAATGGTGTGTAGGTGACTAGTGAGTTTTGCTTTAAATTGTGATGCGCTTGTAACTCTCTTTGAGTTATGTGGTAGCTGGTTCCAAAGTCGAACGGCATGAATAAAAAACTGAGCGTCATATCTAGAAAGCTTGGCCTTTATGCAAATAATATTATTAGTCCTCATTGATGCACTAAAGCTTAGCATAGAGTATAGGTAAGATAATTTTATGCAGCATAATCAGAGCCCTGAGAATTATATACGATTTTAAGCCGACGCTAGAAATTTGTTTGTGTGTTCCGTAATTTGATTTCGTGGTCTTATGTTATAGATATACCTAGCAATATTACTAAATAAAACATTGATTTTGTTAAAACTAATGGCATCACACTTCCCAAAGACCTCTAACTCATGACATGACATGATTGACACGCCATGAAAGTGTTGCACTAAAATTAAAGCCAAGATTGACAGCATTGTCAACATACTCAATTTCACTTGTGTTTATTTTAAGCTTTGGGAAGTGATCAGGGATTAAGTCCAAGTTCATTTTCTTCCGCCCATTTGCTTATAGCTAGAAGTTTATTATTGAATACATTTATACTTTCATTAATTCGACTCAACTGACAACTAACATACATTTGTACATCGTCAGCATACATTTGAAGTTCACTTTTTGACAATACACTAGGAAGATAATTTACATACAAAGTAAACAGCAGTGGCCCAAGGACGGACCCTTGAGGCACACCGCGCTTGGTCACAAGAAAAATTGAAAAGTCAGATGATGTTACAACCGCTTGACGACGATTACCGAGAGAGGAGAGAAGGTTAAGAGAAATATTAGTATTGGAGAAGTTGATTAGTTTTGCCAACTTTGTACAGAGTATTTCATGATTTACTGTATCAAACGCTGAATGAGAAAAGTGACTTGCCAATATCTTCAGTTTTTTTAATATAGCTGTGGTACTGTTCTGACCACTGCGAAAACCGGACTGATTATTATTCAGCAATTCATTTGCATCAAAAAAAAAAGTTTTTTTTGGTTTGCCACCAGTTGTTTAAATGCCTCTGATAAATAAGGAACAATAGCAATAGGTCGAAACTCATTTTTTTTTAGACGGAAACTATTTTCGTGATTTTCCACATTTTGTGGAAGAGTTGAATAAGTGAAAGCTGTATTAAAAAACAATATAATTCAGATTTTATTTAAAATTTATAATTAATTCAAATTAATTATGGCTTTAATTACTCATTTAACTTTATTGGGCATTATATTTTATTTTTTTATTTTATGATTCAGGGTATGGTCAATGCAAAAAAGTTGGGAGAAACTATTTTCTGTGGAGTTGGGCCTCGTATGGAACCTAAAATACGTTTTTATAATTAAATAGAATTTTTTTGTTATTTTTTTTCAAATTGTTTAATAACACCTAGGCAATAGTGATTTGAAAAAAATAATGTTTTCTAATTATATGACTGGTATACAAATATTTTGTTATGCACTTTTGCTTGAAATTGATTCATTGACAACTCAAAGCTGATTTCGTCAAATCAAATGGTTAGATTCGATTTTGCTTACTTTTTCTGGGCACACTGCACAATTGTTAGGGAGCAGCTGTGAACAGCTGTTCCACGAAATCCAAAGCAAATCAATAGCAATTATAAAAAAAAAAAATATACAGATTATGGACTATGCCGTTTTTGTTTACAAATTTATTTTCGTGTTGGGACCGTACCGTGCTTGATCACAAAAATCGCCGGCACGCGCTCATCTTTAATAAGAAGTACTCAAAGTGTTCCTTCAGCGAAATTACACTTATTTTGTACAGCCTTATTACACTTATTTTGTACAGCCGAGAGAAATTCTCATAAAAGGACTTTCATGCAACACCGGGAAATGCTCTCGCACTATTTTTTTGACTGCTTATTAAATCAAAAGCAGAAGTTTCTATAACATTTTCTAATACACAATTTTACACACACTGAAAACTTAATAAAATGTACTGAACAAAAAAACACGCGTTTTTTTTGTTTGTTGTTGTTGAAACAAACTGCGACGTCAAGAGCAAACGAAAAACACAAAATACATGAGCTCAGCGTTATACCTATGCCTTGGAGGTCTCGTCTTTGCAAGCTCGACCGATGATAATGAATTTTCACCACTTTTCTGTCGGCTCCTTTTTGCAACTTCTCAAACGTTTGTGTTTTGTGGTTTAATAATATTTTTGTTGTTGATTTTATATTGATAGCTATTTTTTTTTTTGCGGCGTAGAGACCGACCGTACGACGACACGTGTGAAATTGCCTGTGAATATTTGCAAACAAGTGAAGCAAAGTGAAGGCAGCAGACACCGAACAGCGCGATCAAACAGCTGAGTGAACGACGCGCGCTGCAAAGAGCGCGAGCGGGAGAGAGGAAGAGAACGGGAATAAATTAGTATAAGTACCCACAAGAATACAGTGCTGGCGCATTATATTAGGCATGCCTATGATTCTTTGCCCTCAGCTTCCCAAAGTTCCAATGTTCACTATAGAGAGATATATGCATTTATTTTCCAAGTATTTTCTGAAAGCATTTCCATACTAAAACTGTTTTGTCGACCATTTTGTATTTTTTATTAATGGTAACATAGTCAAACAGAAAAAATTAAAACTTCGTTAAATTTTAGCTCCACTGAATTAATTCACACTTTTGGGATCAAATAACCCACTGTAAGACGGGGGAATATTTACAGAAAATTTGTCACGGCAAGTTCTTATGTATCATCTTTGACGGTAGCCGGGTGGCTAGTGTGAATTGGCTATTATTTGTGATTTTTCTTAGTAAATTCAAGTTTTAGAGTCATATATTTCTTCTAAATATCTTCTTCTTCTTTTTGATTCAATGTAAACCAAATTATTATTTTTTAAGTGACTATTTTAGTGACCTCTTTGAATATGAATCATACAACTTTTAGTAGGCTCCGGTTCAATAAGTTAGGTTTTTGTTCATAACTTTTCTAAAACAAGACACTCGCACATCACAAAGGAGGCTGGTTGACTATATCATGCTATTTCATGAATCACCACGATTCAATCATCAGCAGTCTTTGCCTGTCTTCAGCGGGTTAGCAGAAGCTACCTCATGCCAACATTGCTATAACCGCTTGGGAATCCCAAAGGCAGGCTTATAGCAAAATACGACATCACCAACCAACTTCAAGTCGCAGAAGCTTTGTGTGTGTCTGAAGATGAAAAGTAATCTTTGGCTAAGGAGCTAAAAAATAATGATCTTTTTAACAAAATTTAAAGAATTTCCTCTTAATTGTAATGCTTTAACGTTTTGGGAAAATTATCATTGTAAAGAACTTAACAATGTCGCGTTTGTTAAATTAGCTGTTTCTGCAACACAGTTATCCGTCGAGCGCACTTTTTCTACTTTTATGTTTGTTTTATCCAGCGATAAAGTCAGTAATAATGAAAGTTTGCTGGAAGACACACTAATGATTAACTTATACGGAGCTCGAATATTATATTCATGTTATCAAGCCACTAAACTTCTATATATAAAATTAGCGAAGAACAAAACTATTCCTGATCCCCGGTTCGAATCCGAACCTAGGTTCAGCGACCTTCTGAGCCAGATCCGTGAACCCGAACCCAAAAAGTTTCGAGGGTTCGAGGTTTGCAGCCCTGATTTTGATCATTTTCTTCGGTGAAAGCTAACAGACAAATGCACCAAACACATGTTTGTAATCTGTTAAAAAAATTTTTCATTTTATCGAAAACGGTTGTCGAAACTTTAAAACGATTATTTGGAATCAACTTTTTTGAAAATGGTTGCAAAAATACAATGAATAACTTTTTTATAACTTTTTTCAAATTACTCCCAATTCCACCATTCTGGTCTGAACTAGGATATTTGGGATCGGTCAATAAATAACGGAGAGAAAAAAAACTAGATTTCATTTTTTCTGTGAGTTGGCAACCCTTAAACCAACGATAAGCCACTATCGATAACCAAAATGCTTATCGAACCAGTCGGAACTTTTGAATTGTGGAATTCAGAACACGAATTTTTCACGTTTAACTTTTCGCTTTCGCTAGCCTTAAAGATATCAAAAGTGTTTGTAAAATTTATTACTTAAAAATAAATTAAAGTCCGTGTGGAATATTTTAGGATATCAAAACATCTCGAATTGGCTAAAGAAATATGATTTGTTTTTATTTTGGGGGTAGCCTCTATTTTTCAATGCCAAAATTTGCAATTTACTTTTTATTTCACTGGCCAAAAGACAAAACGTTTTAATCCGCAAAAGTCTTTCGTTTTACTTTCGAAAAGCTTTTGTGGCAGTGGAATTGAGAACAAGTCTGATTGTGTTCAATGCGCTGTTGGGCTAATCAAAAAATTGTATTTTTTCCTAAGAAAACAATCTAACTGCAATTTATTTAAAACTTGGACGTAGGTTCAGCTGGTATCACTTATAGTTTTTGTAGAATTTAATTTTTTCTAAGCCTTTAAAAAATAACACCTGTCAAATCGTGCAAAAATTTTCGCCATGCCACAGAACTTTCGAACTTGACTGCGTAGGGTAGACAGCTTCATGCGATTTTGTTAATATTTTTAAATGTAAAGAATTTGGTTAGTTCTTTTTTAAAAAAATAATCTTAATTTTCTTCAACGGAGTTGAATGTTTTTTAATTCAAACATAAAAAATTGTCGCCCGCCAAATTAAAAATGAAACCTTGCAACTCTAGCTGCTGTATGGTAACACGAGTACGGCAAACGAAAAGGTAAACAAAACGATATCTGTGGGTAATGATCCTGCTGCTTGAAAAGTACCTTGGACCCAGCTTTATTTAATTGAAGCAATCGGAGGACTAACCAACATTTGAGCGACTTCTCGTCATTATTTTGGTTTTAACGTTGCCTTTTTTTTGAACTCAAACTGGCAGAAATCGATTTACAAATTGCAAAATAAATAAGCAAAAGATCAACGCAAAAGTTATTGCTAATCAATCTAATTTTTTTATCTTTATTACAGCACAAAAATCGCTATTTTATACACCTTAAAACTAAATTCGATTAATTTCGAAATTCAAATGTTAAAAGGTGGCACCACTGAAATACTAGCGATTTGGTGAGTTGCAGAGAATGACAAATTTAACTAGCGATTTATAAAAATGCTAATTTAATAAACTTAAAATGCTAAATGTTTAATATTTTTGATGTAGATTATTCACAAATAAAACACCCTTTATGAATCAATAAGCATTATTTTAATCAAAATGCATTTTGGGGGCTTATTTAAACAAATCGCCTTGCTCAAGGATGCGCGATTTTTAAATCACTCGGAAACAGGCTTTGTGGCAGGGCGAAATCGAATTCGAGCGGAAATGATTTCTGTGGCACCCCTGAATATTTTTACAAATAGCGACCAATAGGTTCCAGTTTTAATGAAATTTTTTATATAAGCCCGTAAGTATTTGGTATTAACCCGTTCATGCACAAAACTAGCACAAGTCATTCAACAGCTACAAAGTTCAGTCATACCTACTAATTTTAGGGCCGATTTCACATCTTCTACATAGTACAATCTGTCACATAAACTAACAAATATCAGAGTAAATTGTAAGTTTATCGACACATTGAAGCTATCTGGAAGAAGAGAAATCGCCCCTTAATAATATGTTGAACTTAAACTAATTTTAGCGTTTACAGAGTAAAGAAGCTATTTTCTAGGCAATTTCAAATTAAAATCTAATTTGATTTGAAAAGCCAAAAAACAATACATCATTCATTTAATTTCAGAACAAACTATAGTTTATATAGGAAATTATTGTATAGGAAATTATTGCCTGAAAATAACATTTTAGCTAATAAAATCCATTTTTCTAAAATTTAAGGAAAATCTTTTATCTGGGTGTACTGGATTTATTACACAAGGCAACAAAATCCAACTTTTTTCGACCTCCAACAATGTTTCCAATTTTTGAATAGTATTTGGGTTGTCCTGATTCCAAATCTGTCACCAGTTTTTCCACATCATCCTCAGTATCCAAGATAATTATCAGGCATGTTCTCAATTCCACTACTTTTTGAAAAGTAAATCGATCGCAATTCCGCTTCGGTTTCGTTTTTCTGTTCTTAATTCCGAATGAAATTGCTCCTATTTACTTTTTGCAAACCACTGGTCTAAACGAAATTGGCACTAGATACATAAGAGAGAATCCACAATATTCAGCGAAACGATCGAAAATGGAGCAGTCAAAGATCAGAGGGCTGACTTTTAGGTTTCACTTTTCGGTTTGGCTGGGCAATGCCAAATTCTGGACACATTAAACAAAAAAATTTCTTGTAAATCAATTAAAGACTTATAGCCTATTTCCACTGGCTTCATTTCTTATCATTTTCATTTTTAAAAATGATGCTGTTTCCATTGACAAATCGTTATCTTTTTGACATTCGCAATGCCACGTTGACAAAAACAGCTAAATGGTTTGATTTAAACAACAGGCGCCACTTTCAAACTCACGGGGACTTTTTGCAATATTTACTCAAAAAAAAGACATACCCTTCAGGGTAACGCGGGGCGAACGCATTGATATCGCCCTGAATTATCAGCAGAAAGTTAAATACACAACTTTTTTTTGACTAAATTATATTTTCAACAAAATTGCGCCTACTTTTTAAATTCAAATCAACATTTTATTGGTGATGACTAGACATCGGATTTTACATACTTGCATATATTGAACCGCATGTCCAATTTAAGTTCTGATGGCACACATCTTATTTTTATTGAAAAACGATCTAAGTCCGCTAAAAACCATTTTGCATAAATTGCATATTTGCATAAAAAAAATATGCAGAATATGTAAAAAACCCATTTTTTTATGAAATGACATATTTCAGATACACTATTATCCTAGTAGGCCAGGGTTAATGTCTTCTTTTTGTGATTCTGTGCTCACCATTTTCTGATTTTGTTGCAAGTCCTTTTCCTTTTCGTTTCCTTTTGTAGATCAACTTCATCAATTCATCTTTTAATTAATTAAAATGCCGAAAATAAGCGATAAAAAAACACGTTTGATTCACAAATGGCTAAAAGAATTGGAATCAAACTGTTTTGAAATACAGGAAGACAAAGTTGTCTGTCTTACTTGCAATAAAAAACGAGTGAGTACAATATATCCATAAAATAATAATATTCATATTAATAAAAGAAAATATATTTTAATTTGTTAAATCAGATTGCTTGCGATCAAAAGTCGCAATTGGAGCAACACTTAGCAACTGCGCGCCATAAGTAATTGGCTGTAAGATGACAGATGCCAGTTGAAGTGTAGGACGATGAAAATGGTGAATTCAACATTGAACTCTGCGAAGCCTTGATTGCAGCCAACATACCAAGAAACCCTCAAGAATCCTAAATTACGCACAAATCTAATTTTTATAAAACATCACTTTAACAGAATACCGTCTATATATGCCATCTTTATATTTTTAACAATAATCTAAGCTCAAGAATAAGAATTTTTACAAATTTCTAAATTTTTATACATTTTTTATATAATTACATATTTTACATATTTATTGCATATTTTGCATATTTGTTTACATATTTTGCATATGTAAAATATGCAAAATTTGCATATATTGAATATGCAGTTTCCAATGGAAAGTGGGTTATTTAATTAGTATAAATCCAAATTTTCACCTCAATCAACCTTCATTTAAAAAAGTACATAAAATCCGATGTCTAATGATGACACTTTCTATTTCCAGCGGGTAACGAGTAATGCCAGAGAGTAGCGAGTAATTTTTAAAAAAAATACCAAATTCCTTCGTGGGGAATGACATCATTTTTGAGAAATGAAAGAAATGAAGGGCAAAATGCAACAATTTGTATGGAAGAAATGATATCGTTTTCTTCACTGCTTGTCATTTTCAAGAAATGAAGCTTTATTTCTTTGGTGGAAATAGGCTATTAAATGCAAATCAAATCTCACTTACAATTTCTAAATGGATCACAGAATTAAGGAAAATTCACTTTATGTACATCTAGCAACTGTACGAGTGCGTAATTTGGCATTTACTTTTCAATTTTTCAATTCGACTTTCGAAAATTTGCCGTGGAAATGGAATTGAGAACATGCCTGATTATCTCCATAATAGAATCAACAATAAGTTGCAATTATTTTCTGCTCAAGAAAAGTCCAATAGCAGCAAATAAAACACCAAAAATAACAAGAAAATACTTTGTACTCAATACAAAGCAGCATACTAAATACAGTTGTGTTCATGAAAATAGTAGTGCAGCAACTCACAACATTAAATATTTATGTTTCGACATACTAAACATTGCAAATTGAACACGAACACGTGTACATATTTTTCTAAAAAAAGCATGAAAAGAAAGGAATAGCGATAAAATCCCGTTAGTTTTGCATTGGTTTGGGTAACTTTTTGTTGACTTGTGAGTGATGCACCGAAATTCGGCTGTTCATTAAAATAGTAGTGCTCGGTGTGAGTGGTTGAAAAACAACTATAATAATATATTAGTACAACAACAAACGTCAATAGTAAGTGTAATTTAGCAATGAATATTTTGATGATTGATATTAATTGGGTTTGTAACTATTTTTTATTCTAGTGGGCAAAGGAAAGCATTGCACGGCTGAGAAAAGAGATTTAATAGTTAGCCTTAGAGCAAAAGGCAAAACGTACAAGGAAATTGAAAATATTGTTAGCTGCACACCTACGATGATATTTAACGCGATTAATTATAAAAAAGGCCCGAAAATCGTGGTGGGGAAAATCAAAACAACCGCTGCACAGTGTGTCTTCTAAAACAATCTAGAAAATGGTCGAACTATAAAAAAAATTGTTCCAAAGGGGGGTCGGACATGCACCGTTCGTTAGTTACTGGCACTTAAAAATTAGAGATGGATTTTCCATGTTATATTTTATTTATGAAAGTATTTATCATTTTTTTAATTTAAAATTATTCAGTTTTAAAGGCCTGTTCTGAGAAGCGCGGAAAATTTAGCTCGCTAAATTGCACATAATAAATTTAGCATCCACATAAATTATTAGTGAGCCCATATATAAGTCAAAGAGACCAAATACAGAAACGGCCACACTGGGGATCAGCTGTTTTGTTTTGTTTACAAACAAAAGTTGAAAGTGTTTTTTTTTTCAAAAATAGTTTAATTAAGCTGGGCAACAGGAACACAGATATGTCTGTTGATGGAGGTAGCGGCATCAAATTCCGGTTCAAGGCGTTGGGCGAGGATCATATTATTGCCCGTTTGAGACACACTTGGAGTATGTGCAGATCGAGGAGGAGGCCTACAAGTTTATTTTACGGATATTGGGAGATGATATGCGTCCTGCCATCGTGTTAATGGCTGATCAACACGATCAACAAGGCTGATCTGTTTGAGATGTCGGGCATAATCCCGGACTTCTACTTGAAGGATTATTTGGAAGTCTGCCGTTCGGGCAACTGTAATCGTTTGGAGAAGTGTGTACAAGAGATTGGGTTATCCGCCTACAGTGTGGGTCAGCTGAAGCAGTTTGTGGAGTACATAGTGCTTCATGCGGCCCTGACGAATGCCCAGATATGCGACAATATGGGGGGGTAGCACTTTTGATGCTTGATTCAAAGTTGGTTGAATATGCATTTCTTTGTAGGAATGCTGCTATCGTCTCCACGACGGCGGCTCGGAGTATCTGCATTTGGACTGGATTTGGGCTGTGCCATCATTTTGGCTCTCAAGTGAAACGCAATGCTAAAGATTGGAAAATATATTTTTAGTTTTCATACAAAATTATTGTTTTATTTGCCGTAAATTCAAAATCCTCCTCCTGGCGTTCACGTTTGACAGCCACGCCCACACCGCTGGTTCTGGCAATGCTGCCCACAGCTGTCGCATAGCTATCCAACTCTATTTTTAGCTGGTCCGCGGTGGTGGTAAACTGGAATACCGGGTTTGGATGTCACCACCTGTTTGTTTGGCATCCACCGAGTGCGGACGCTTGGGTCCGTTGGCATAGGAGACGATTTTAGGGGTATGGCACTTCAGTTCTGATTTCGTAACTTTCTTGGGCTGATTTGTGGCCCTTAGCTAATAGTTTCCTCACAATTGAATCTCTCGGTGCGTTTTCTTTTGGGTTCATGTTTCCCGTGCATTGTCGATTTTGACGTCAAAAAAATGAGCTGCTTATATTTCCGCCATGGCATCAGCTGTTCATTCAATCCACTCACGACCCACACCGCTATCGATACGTCAACTATCGATAGGCCAATTGTCTATTTATTTAGCGCGTCTCAGAATACAGAAACGAAATTCCGCAGCGGAAAGTTTCCGCCACTGTTTTTTTTATATGGAGTGCGTCATAAAAATTTGTTTTCCGCGCTTCTCAGAACAGGCCTTAACGTAGAAGTATCGGAGAATTCCAATATTGTGTGCATCATATCGTCAGACTCATTTAAGGCGACATTTTCTGAACACACATCGAACACCAACATGTAATTAGACTTACAGTCTATCGGAAAAAAAAGAACTTTGTGCAAATCGGTGCAAAACAAACTTATGCATTTTGAAAAGACCTTGAAACGACTTTCAATTTCGGGTCAAGCACAACTCGAAACAAGCCGAACCTATACACTTTCTATCCCACTCTTTCAAAAAAAAAAATAAAATTAATCATTACAAAAATGAAATTTTAAAAAGCTTCACAACTTTTTAGTCAAATAGTTTTCTGTCCACTTTTGATGTAAAATTAACTAAATATATCAGCACAATAATATAAAACAAAAGCATTAAGTCGAATATACATTTTTATTATTTTCAGTTCAATCAAATAAAGTTTCACTTAATTTCCAACATAGTCATCTACATTTTCAAGCAAAAAACATTTCTGATCTTTAATGTCCCGTTACTTCTGAGTTCGCAATTCTTGGTTTTCTCTAAAGTTACCAAATTGATTTAAATTTGTCGGTGAGTGATATTACAGTCCGTCGTCGTCTAATTGAGCATATTTCAAATGCCAGAAGTCCTAGAAAAGTACTCCTTTTGACTCGGAAGCATGTGGAAAGACGACTTAGATTTGCAAATACTCATCTGGTCTGGCCCGCCGAACAGACAGATGAAAGCAAAATTGATTTATTTCGTGGCACAGGCTCTAGGCAGTATGTACGACGTCCACCAAACACAGAATATAATTATAGATACACCAAGAAGACAGCTAAACATGGTGGCCTAAGTATAATGATATGGGCTTTTTTTTTTTTACAATGGCGTTGGTCCCATCCATGTGATAAATGGTATTATGGACAAACATGTTTATGTTGGCATACTAAAAAACACAATGCCAGTTGGGAAATGCATATAAAATGGGCATTTCAACAGGACAACGATCCGAAACATACTAGCAAGCTCGGAAAAGATTGGCTTATATCCGAGAAGATCGATGTGATGCAATGGCCACCTCAGTTCCCAGATCTAAATCCGATAGAAAACTTATGAGATATAAAACGGGTTGTGGCAACTGCAAATCCTTCAAACAAAGCGCAGCTTTGGCAAGTGGTTGAGGAAGCAAGGTCTCAAATTCCCTAGAAGCGCTGTCAGGACCTTATCGATTCAATGCCCCGCCGGTGCGAAGCCGTTATTAAAAATAAAGGATATACAACTAAATACTAGACTTTTTTCAATATTAACAACCTGTAAAATCAATTTTGAATAAAGTTATACAGTTTTGTTTTTCCTTTCATGTAGCCACTACTATTTTCATGAACAACAAAATTTTGTTATATTGTTTTGTTTAAACCGTGCAGGCAAATAAACCTTGGTTTTTAATACAAAATTACATTAATATTAATTAAAATATGTATATTCAAATTGCAAAGTTAAAACCGTACTACCGTACATTACAAAAACACACAAGCCATTGAAATATGCAAACAACCCGCAGAAATGCAAATTAAATCGGAGCTACATCCATTGCGAGATTAGCTTAGCCTATATATACTTATTCAAATTGTTAGACTTTTTTTTTTTAAATATTGCTTTATCATTTAAATTTTCTGCGCAGTATTTAGAACTGAGCTGCACTACTATTTTCATGCACACAGCTGTATATCGTTAATCCACAGATATTTTCACTTAAAGTGAAATGTTGTACAAAAACAACAGGTGCATGAAAGGGTTAAGTATTGGCTCACACCAGTAAAACAAAAAGTCTACATATTATGCGTTTCGTTCTTAGGAATAAACGAGAGCGTAAGTTTAAGTCGGCTTTAACCGACTTCTACTCAACGGAAGAAATGTTTAATAGCCTTCTTGGGTTCCTGAAGGGGGAAAATATAAGCGAATATAAATGTAAGTTTTAAATTTAAGATTGATATCTTTCAAATTGTAGGAGTTACTCAACTTATTTTATTGCGGGGGCGGGAGGGAGCGTTTGATGAAATTTGAAAAAACTTGATCTGCGTGCAGATATTACATATGGGCATTTCCACCAAAACGTCCACCAAGCCCAAAAAATTTAAAGTGCTTAAAAACACTCTGTTTTATCAAATTTTCAAGGGGAAACAATTAAATTCAACTAATGTAAGCCAATCTTACATTTAATCATAATACATTTCAAAATATTCGGTTTCAGGGCTGCGCAACGCGAATTTTCTAATTTGGGCATAAATATTGCACTTTTTTGTTAATAAAAGTACCTATAGATTGCACTTACTTTTGCTATCGAAAATCTTTCTGAGGCCTTTGTACCCATGCACCTTATAAACGAATGCATATGAATCAGGGAATCAAACCGAATCGTATTTCGTTTCCGGTTCCAATTCTGGTACGTACCGAAACTTATGTTTCGGTAAAAGATTCTGTTTTGGTTCTAATAATATTTCGGTATTCGGTTGTGTACCGGTACCTGCATTCTTATTGCGGTATACCGGTACTTACCGGTATGAACCGGTAAAATATGAAGAAAGACCGATCATTGGTTATGCATTCATTCGATTTCTAATACGCTTACTTGGCTTCTCAAAGGCCATACAACCTTAACACTTAAATATCGATACAATTTATACATCTTGGCAGTCATCCTCAAATAATTCCAAAGACTTCAATTTGGAAAACGTTTTAAG
The DNA here is from genome assembly GCA_037044535.1 of Lordiphosa magnipectinata. Lineage (NCBI taxonomy): Eukaryota > Metazoa > Arthropoda > Insecta > Diptera > Drosophilidae > Lordiphosa > Lordiphosa magnipectinata. Next base: position 78,454 of record JBAMBO010002594.1, on the reverse strand, counting down.
ATCAGAAAAATTGATCACGATTGATGCCATTAATCAGTTTTGTGAGAAATACTGAACTACTGGTACAGAACTACATCTATAGTATTTGTGCTACTTTCCTCACTAAGTTTTAAGTTGAACAGAAATGGATGACACAAGTACTTTTCAGTTTTGAGGTTAGCAGTCCCCCAAAACTAAGTGTCAGCTTCGGCCGGAACTGTACTGGCCGGAATCGGAACTGTACCGGCACAATGTTTAGGTTCTTTTCGGTTCCAATAATATCGGTACTCGTATACCGGTACGCAATAAATTTCAAATATCGGTTCCAGTTCCGGTTCTGGTTCCGAGTTTTAATCGGTTCTTTTCGGTATACGGTTCCGGTTCTGGTTCCGGTTTGATTCCCTGATAAGAATCCATGAGAAACTATGTGATTGCAATAAGTAACCGTAAGTTTTTGCTTCGCATTATAACAGAAGGCACATAAATAAAATGATGGAAAAAAGTGTCGCGTTCGCAATGTCACGTATCGAATCATATATTATTTTAAAATAAAAAATATAAGGAAAATTTGATCAAATAAATTCTAATAGACAGTTAAATTATTCAACAACATTTTAAAATTACTCTTCCATTTTTTGTCGCGTGCGAATTTCTCTTTAATTGGCTTTATCTTGGAACCAGCACTATGTGTGCTCTACTTTTTTCTCACTAAATAAAGTGCTTCGAAAGTGATATTAGTTAAAGTAACAAAAGAAAAAAATAATTATTTTAATTTCACTTCTATTCCACTTTAAATGCGTACGACTGTCGCGTTCGACATCATGGACATTTAGTATACTCCTTTTACTCTACGTGTAACGGGCTTAAAAAAAATCTTCAAGGGTAGGTTCTACCTTTGGGGCCCATTTTCTTAATGCCCCGCTAAAAACTGAATTACACATAAACTATTACTGATATGGGCAAACGGTTTATTTTATTGAATAGATAACAAATGAAATTAAATAGAAATGATTTTGTTGTTTTTGTAGTTGTAGCGCACATTAAAGTAGGACAAACAACAAAAACGAGGTCCAATGGTTCCCGATTTTTATAAGAAATAGTTTATCAGAAATGGATAAAATAAAAAAGATTGTGCTCGGAATTGATGTGGTTATCGCCTCCATGTCTCGTTTTAAAAAAAGTGGTTTCGAGTTAATTGCGCTTGAAGTTTGGTTTCTGTTTTCGACAAACTAAAATTAAACTATCAGCCATTCTCCCATTTTGTTTTGTATTGTAAAGTAAAAGTAAAATTGGCTCAAACAGCACACCTCCAGGAGGGCCACGGCCAAGCTTCTCTCAATCTCTTGGCGTGTGTGCTTATAATTTTTCGCACAAGAGAAAGGGACCTACAGTTTTAACGCTGAATCCGAATGGCAATATTTAGAGAATTTGCTTTTTCATGGCTAGTTACTTCACAGCTGGCGCCAGTAGCTGGTGAAGGTGATCGGGTGTGTAAAAGCTTTTTTCTAAAGAAAGAAAAAACTTTTTCTATTAGATGGTCCGAGGCGGGATCGAAACCCACAACCTCCCGCACCAGCAGCCACACATACAACTGATACTCCACGCCCGACCCATATTGTATTTATTGGATAATTCCAAGTGATACATGCAAAGCATTTTTTATCTCACTAGTCACGACAGATATCAAAACGATTTATAAACATGAACTCATACTACCACTTATACTAACAATGGTATATATGTATTAAAGTTAACATGTTTTAATTACTGTTTTAAGTGCATTATTAATTGATTTTTTAAATAAGTGTGCGCTACTAATATTTTTTATATAGGTACTATGGGGTAACTGATTCCAGATGCGAACAGCGTATATAAAGAAGTGTTTCATTGAACAAGCTAATGTAAATCTTTGTCAAATAATGTTTTTGGTCCTTCTTGAGGAGCCAAATGTTTGTTAGTCGTACAGGTACCGTGGAGCTTATTAATAATTTTGTGCAATGGTATGAGGAATCTCATGTTTATCCATCTATTCAGCGGTTGAGATGTGGTCTATTGGCTTTATATTGTAAACCACATTGAAAACCAACTTTTTGGAAAATTGCAAACATTTTATAACTTTTTTTTTTAAAGATTTTTGATCAAAAATTAACATGGAATATTTAAAAAAACGAACATTTTTTCATATACGAAGGTCGGAAAAAGAAATTTCATATTGTCGGAACTGCTGGAAAGATTTACAGGATGTTTTTACGAACCTTATAACGGGTGATCCATTAAGAAGTATTTTATTAAATTACAAATAAAACACAAAAAATGGAATTGGATGGTGGAATCTATATTATGGGCTGAAAGAACATATCTGACATTTACTTTTTAAAGATAATTTCATTAGTTCTTTCAGACCATAATAAAGATACCACCATCTAATTCCATTTTTTTTAAATTTTAGTGATTCATAAAAAAAAAATTTTTTCATGTAGAACCTACCCGGCGATAAAAACTTCGCAGTTTTAATAAGCTGCATATGTTCAATTTATTAGTCCATGACTGTAAGCTGAGTGTGTATTAAAAATCGACACATTTGATGATGTTGAAAGCTGATAATTCTCCCCAAATGTGTGTGTGTGTGGCTGTATGATGTGAGTGAAAGGGCCCCAAAGGTGCCGCCACCCGCTGCGTTCGTGCTCAATGCATTATTTTTGATGATGAAGATGATGATGACATTGCATACGGAAATTGCGTAGCGAAAATTGTACAAACGTATGTATGCCAGTGTGGGAGAGCGCGAGAGGGAGAGACACCGAATGGTGAGTAAGTATCCATCCAAACAAATTTGATAACAGCCGATGACGACTCCGTCATTTGCGCAGCAAACTTAAACGAAATGGCAATGAGCATATGCGAATGCGGAAATAGAGCACAAAACTGAAAGCATTAGAAAACAACCAAAAAAAAAAGTGCGGGACATATTTTTTTTTGTATAACAAAACACGTGCGATCGACCCACGCTGAGAGAGACATCGAGAGGGAGAGAGCGACATGTTTTTGCGATCAAGGTCAGCTTCGAAGAGACGCAATTAGTTGTCTGTATGTCTGTACATATGTATGTTTTACATAAGGGTTAACAAGGCAGACAGAAAAAAACAAAACTTATCTACCATAACTATTTTTCTTATCAATTTGTCCTAAATTCAGTTTCACTGTTTGTTACCTGACGGGAGCTTTGTTGTTGTGGTGGCAGCTGCGCAGCTGATTGTTGTTGTTGAGCCTCAGCTGTGACAACGACGCCAACGCCGCTGCCGCTAGCGCTGCTGTTTGTGGGGGCTGTAGCTGCTGCTGGGAGGGCAGCTCTTTGTAAGGATTTTCTGCTGCTGCTGCCGCCGCCACAGCCAAAGGTTATCGTTGACGTTTGTGGTTGTAGTTGTTGTTGCTGGTGCTGCTGTTGCGTTGTGTCTATTGTAGATGTTGCTGTTCCTGCCGCTGCTGCTTCTCGTTTGTTTTGCCTGATTGTCGCGTTGCCCATCAAAAGTTACTCTCCACCACACTCTCCGCGCACTAATCAATTTCCTAGTGTTTGCTTTCTTTTTTTCTGTTGTTTGCACTCACACACACACACACACTCACTCACGACGCTCAACGGTAACTACTCGCACTTACGACAGAAAAAAAAAATTTCGAGAGAACGAGCAAGTCGAAGAAAATGACCAATTAAACAATTTTTAATGATTAACATAAAACTAGGGGAATTTTTTGTGTTTTTCTTAATTTTGATTTGTTGTTGTTGTTGTTGTGGTCATCACACGCAGAGTATAAGGGGTTACCGAGCCAAAACTTATCGCAGGCAAAGCGAAAACTATCGTTATCGTGCCGATACCAACATAGAGGTGCGCTTTTACCGTGAGCAAAACTGTGACTCGTGAAGACTAGCTAGTGACTAGACTCTACTCAGTAGAGCTTCCATTTCAACAAATTAACATTTTAGAAAAACTATCGTTATTTAAGCAAGTCATCCAAACACGAATTTTCATTCATTTGCCAACAGTTCTTTGCTCATTTGGGCACGGGTTCACTCTACAAATATTTTTCACAAATTTTGTTTGTGCACTTGTTCCCATCCCTTGGCGAACATGTTCGTGCGAACGCACGCAAGATGGAAACATTAGCCGTGTTCAGCAGAACAACTTGCTCCATGATCAAGTATAAAATGCAATAATCTTCCTAATGAACTCGAGTGATGCGGTATAATGATAGCCAATTTAGGGTATCATGATACTGGAGCATGTATCAAACAAATAGTACGCTACTTTAAAGTGATACTGCTCCCTCCAACAGCAGAAACTATTCGATGCATAATTGTTTTCTGATACATGCTCAGGGATCAATTATTCTGCTGAACACGCCCATTATATTCTTTGCGAACAAAACGTCGAACACCAAAATCCAGGGAATGAAACCAAATTTTCGGTTTCGTTTCAGGTACGTACCGATCACTTATGTTTCGGTAAAAGCTTCTGTTTGGGCTCTTATATATTTCGTTATTTGGTTCTGTATTAGTACCTGGATTTTTATTTCGGTATAGCGGTAAAATTTCAAGAAATTGTTAACCAGAGACTAAAACCGTAACCGAAACCGTAACCTTTAACCGCTAAAAACACTTAAAAATGTATAACCGAAACCGTAATCGTAACCGAAAAAAAAAAATTTTGATTAGATGAATGTACAATGAACATTTTAGAAACATATGAGTTTATTCAACAAAAGGACACAAGGCAAGACACAAAGGAAATAGAGGAAATAGAGAAGGAAATAGAACGAGAAAGAGACAACGCAGATAACTAAAATCTTTACCTTCCTTATGTTTCCTTATAAAGGGCGATTTTTTTGCAACTTTCTTTTTGGTCACACTGTTTTTGACAGCTCACATGTCACTGTCAAACATGTTCAGTTTAGTCTTTAATTTTACCATGAATCGACTTACAAACGAACAACGCTTGTAGATTATTGATTTTTATTATCAAAATTCATGCTCGGTTAAAAAAGTGCATCGTGCAATTCTTCCATTTTAGTCAGTTTGGGCGACCTTCTGAGACAGCTATTCGGAATCTTGTTACTAAATTTCGCCCCAAATTTACATTATTGGACATTAAACCACCAACACGCATACGTAGAGTGCGGACAGAGCAAAATATCGCAGCTGTATCCGCCAGTGTTGTTCATGAATTATCGATTCGGCGCCGTTCGCAGCAATTTGGCAAGGAAGGATTTGGGTATAAAACCTTTTAAAATAAAGCTGTTGCAAGACACACGACCTACTACAACGGCTAAATTTTGAGCGCTGGCAAAGTTGAATGAAGATCCACTTTTTTATCGGAAAATTGTGTTCAGCGACGAAGCTCATTTCTGGTTGAATGGATACGTGAACACACAAAATTGGCGGATTTGGTGTGAAGAGCAGCCAGAAGCATTGCAAGAACTGCCAATGAATCTCGAAAAATGCACTGTTTGGTGAGGATAATGGGCCGGTGGCATCATTGGACCGTACTTTATTAAAGATAACGAAGGTAGGAAGTTACTGTGAATGGAGAGTAGCGATGATTACAAACTGTTTTTTGCCTAATATGAAAGATCTGGACTTGGCTGACATGTGGTTTCAACAAGACGGTGCCACATGCCACACGGCACGCGAAACAATGGCTCAATTGAGATTCGAGTTCCGTGAACAGTTTATTTCACGTTTTGGGCCGGTCAATTGGCCGCCTGGATCGTGCGATATAACGCCTTTAGACTATTTTTTGTGAGGCTATGTTAAGGCTCATGTCTATAGCGACAAGCCCGCAACAGTTGACGCACTGGAAGCCAATATTGAAGAATTTATTCGTAACGTACCGGCCGATATGTTGAAGAGAGTTGGCCAAAATTGGAACCAGCGAATAAACCATTTGAGGCGCAGCCGCGGTCAACATTTACATGAAATTATCTTTAACCATTAAATTATATAGATCGTTTTATCGACTCAAATAAAGATTTCACACATTTTTCTGAATTTTATGTATTTTTTTTAATCAAATCCGAAAGCTGTTATAAAACGAGAGCGTAAGTTAAAGTCGGCTCTAACCGACTTCGATATACCCGTTACTCATGGAAACAAATGTTTATTAGCCTTCCTGTATGCCTGAGGTGGGTCAGCCGAAAAGTATGCAACATTTTTTAACTCGGCTATTTATTATCCGCCAGATATTAATAGACATTTGTCAATTACTAAATCCAACATAAATGACTCCGAATTCATCACGATAAACAGATCAGACAACAAAACTTTTGAAAACGTCGGTCAAGCCCGACTATTACATACTCTGCACCCTTAATGTCGCAGCTCGAATTTGGTCACGAGTCAAACGGCCAGTTAACACACAACGCACAACGCAGCGCGCTCTCTAAGTCTCTCTCTCTCTCTCTCTCTCTCTCTCTCTCTCTCTCTCTCTCTCTCTCTCTCACTAAGATTGCTGCTGAACGCAATGCTTAGGTTATGGGTGGGGTGGGTGGTGGGTGTTAACTGACCGTTTTTTGCTCATAACTTGAGTATCGTTCATCCGATCTTTATCATTCCTTCAGCAAATCGATAAATAATTTTGAGTACTAGATATCTCTAGAAAGTACGAACCATCTATCATCAAAACTGTAGGAGATATTTCGTTTTTTCCAAATTGCGGGGGCGTGGCAAAAATTGAAAATAAACTTGATCTGCGTGCAGACAATAGGAGTCTACATTTCAAATTTGGTTGCTCTAGCTCTTCTAGTCTCTGAGATCTAGGTGTTCATACAGACAGACGGACAGACGGACATGGCTATATCGAATCGGCTGTTGATGCTGATCAAGAATATATATCCCTTATATGGTCGGAAATGATTCCTTCTGGCTGTTACATACATTTGCACGACTTTAGTATCCCCTTTTACTCTACGAGTAACGGGTATAATCACCCTTTATTTGATATAACACAGCCAATTTGTTTGTATGGAAAGTATTCACACATATGGTTGTTGTTTGCACGATCGCCTCTTTCAAGTTACTCTCTTCGCCTGAATGTGAAGAGAAAAGAAAGCCTTAAACATGGTTTTGTATGCATATATGTGTGAAAAAATTGTTTCTGGCACTGATTCATCTTGACAGATTGGCGATGGTAGCTTGACAAGTTGCGCTGTGATCTTCACAGTGGATGGAAGTGAGGAATGAACAATTTTTATTCGCGTTTTGACTCTTGATAAGTTGACTTGTGGACACTACTGTTATCTTCAGCCCAATTATCAAGGGCATGGGATGCGAAAATTGTATCAACCCGTAAAATGTTAGAGATGATGTCATTAGCCAATCAGGCCGAGAACGAAGGGAATATGAAGGGAATATGATTTTCCTTAAAACTGATGTCTTAATTCACATGGATCGGTCATTTATTAGTTAGAATGTGATATACTCGTCTTAAAAATGCACCTTTCATAAAGTTCACTGTATTTTTGTTGCAGGCATAAATAAATATACAATATGTAGTTTTAAGAACTTTGCCAACTGAACAGATGTTTCCGCATCACACGGCCAACCATCTTAAAAACGTTATTATACAAGTTCTGAATCGATTTGGGTCTATGACTAAACACGTATACTCCTGTACTACTGATAACGGACTCAATACTGTTTAAATGGTAGAAGGAATAATTGAATCATTTTATTAATATTGCGTGTTTTCAAGGGTTGGATGTGCTACCCTTCAGTTAGCCGCAGTTACTTCTGTATAAGAAATTAGAATTTAGTACATTTACTTAATAAATGAGATTCCAAAATGGGCCGCTTTTGTCTGCATGATTTGTCAAAGTGATATTTTAAACCAATAACCGAAACCTGAAACAGAACAAGATTAATAACCGTAACCCACATACCACAACCGTAATTAGAAATATTAGAAATATTCTATATTGTATACAATTTTCATATTGATATATTTTATACTCTAAGAATATAACGTTATTTCATTTGACAGGTACATCAGCACACGCTATCATTTACAGATCCTTCTTCTCTCTGTTAAGACGTCATATTTTCGAATTTGATTGATTACAAACTAAAAGATGTATTTTCCATAGATATTATCACAAAATCGTTAAATTAAGGCAAGTTTGAGAATCGTTGATATGACAGTGTTTATGAAAGTATGCAAAATATGAATCGACTTCGACCCCACTTTCAGATAAAGCGATTTCCCCATTTAGTTGCACTTAAACAGAAATGGATAAAATTTTTGAATGCATATCTGTCAAAGTAGTTACTCAAGTAATTTTTTGCTTAGAGGTTAGAGTAGTATTACAATGTGGGTCCGAGAATATGCCGAGGTAATTCCCCACAAAATTCAGTGCTCGCTTTGCAGTCTTATTAGTGCACTCAGAACCGAAACTGCACAGGTACAATGTTTAGTTTCTTTTCGGTTCCACGAATAACGGTTCTCGGATACCGGTATACAAAAATTTAAAATATGGTGTCCGGTTCTGAGTTTTAATCGTTTCTTTTCTGTATACGGTTCCGGTTTTAGTTCCGGTTTGATTCCCTGCAAAAAACTGTCCCAACCACCTCCACTAACAACGAACATTTCGTCGAACAGAACAGATTCGTGTGTGGATGGGCTACTTAAAGCTTAATGTACACCTCAACAAAGGAACTGCCAAAATAAAAAAAAACAAAACTTTTGGCAACAAAGCGACTTGGGGCCCTCCTTGTTGGCAATACACAGTTGCTACAAAAGACCTCAAGTAAATACTGTAAAAATACTAGTGGTATTCCTGAAAGTGATTTGCTTTCACGAAACAGCTGTTCACATCTGCTCCATACTCAATGTGCAGTGTGCCCAGAAAATGTTAGGAAAGTAAGGTTATACTAATTGATATCGCGAAAATTGTTTGAATTTTGCTGTGTTTGAATATATAGAACGTTGTAAGGAGAGGCAGTAATGAAATATGCTCAGTTCTCTTGAAGTATCTTCTTATTCTAGATAGTCAGAAAAAATCCGAAGATCTGAGCCTTTATTGCGATAGTTCCGCAGGCCAAAATAAGAACAAGACTATGCTAGCAATGATAGCATATTTTTATACCCTTGCAATGGGTATTATAATTTTGCCCAGAAGTTTGCAACGCATAGAAATATTCATTTCCGACCCCATAAACTATATATATTCTTGATCAGGGCGACGAGCTGAGTCGATTGAGCTTTGTCCGTCCGTCTGTTTGTCTGTCCGTCTGTTTCTACGCAAACTAGTCTCTCAGTTTAAAAGCTATTGAGCTGAAATTTCGCACAGAGTCTTCTTTTTACTGCACGCTGCTAATATGTCGGAACCGACCGGATCGGATGACTATATCTTATAGCTGCCATAGGAACCATCGGTCAAAAAATGGGTCTTAGTGATAAAAACTTTTTTGTTCTTAGTGTTAGCCTTCCCAAACACGGTCATTATTAATATTATATGTTTTCAAACAGATTTGCAAACTTTGGTCAAAATCGGATGACCATATCTTATAGCTGCCATAGGACCGATCGGTCGGAAAATGGGTCTTAGTGAAAAAAAAATTTTTGTTTTCAAGTAAATCGTTCTTAAGGTCGGTGATTATTAATATTAAACGCTTTTAAACTAATTTGAAAAATTTGGTAGAAAACAGATGACTATATCTTCAGGCTGCCATAGTGAGAAAAACTTTTTTGTTCTCAATTTTATCGTTCTTAAACTTGGCGATTGATAATTTGATATGTTTTCAAAAAGATTCGCGAAATTGGTCGAAATCAGATGTTCATCTGACGGAAAATGGATTTTAGTTACAAAAGTTTTTGATTTTTATCTAAGCGTTCTTAAACTCTGTCATTTCAAAAACAGCTTTTGCAAGGGTATAAAAACTTCGGCACAGACGAAGTTAGCTTGGCCTTCTCGTTTAAATTCTTCTTATTTCCAGAGAAAACTATAAAGATTACCTATTTACTGCCCGGACACACTATGATGCCGGTAGACTCAGTACACAGCACTATAGAATCTTTTATCAGAAACCGTAATGTTTGGCCACCCTGTGAATGGCCGACACTGATTAGAAATTCAAGAACAAATCCATCAGGCTACGAATGCATAGAATTAAATCACACTGACTTAACAAATTTAAAACTTTTTGCGAACTCACTATTTAAAAATAAAACTTTAAATTTAAGTAAATTACGTATCGCTATTATTAGAAATGAACCAGTGTCAACAGATTTAAGCTATGAATATTTCGAAAACTCTAAAAAAATCTTATTAATTTGTTCAATTTTAACCAAAACATTTAATCTTTATATAGTTGTAAATTAAATATATCAACAAAAAAATTTGTAGACTTAAGTAATTTATGTAATTAAAATAGTATTCCACAAAAATATCATAAGTAATACATGATTCTTCGAAATTCAAATTTAATAAAATATTGTTTGGAGGAAACGGATAAAGAAGATTGTACTTAGTTTAATTATTTTGTAATAATAAAACATATACCATATTATTAAAATGATTACAATACTTTTGTCAGCTTATTTCGTACATAAAGTATAATTATACTCTGTACCAAAGGTACACAGAGTATATTAAGTTTGTGCAAAAGTATGTAACAGGGAGAAGGAATCATTTCCGACCCTATAAAGTATATATATTCTTTCGAGTCGATATAGCCATGTCCGTCTGTCCGTCCGTCTGTATGAACGCACAGATCTCAGAGATGGTAAGAGATATAGATTTTACATTTATGGGACATATACTTCTTATAGTTGCAGGCAGATCAAGTTTATTTTTATACCCGTTACTCGTAGAGTAAAAGGGTCTACTAAAGTCGTGCAAATGTATGTAACAGGCAGAAGGAATCATTTCCGACCATATAAAGTATATATATTCTTGATCAGCATCAACAGCCGAGTCGATATAGCCATGTCCGTCTGTCCGTCTGTCCGTCCGTCTGTATGAACACCTAGATCTCAGAGACTAGAAGAGCTAGAGCAACCAAATTTGAAATGTAGACTCCTATTGTCTGCACGGAGATCAAGTTTATTTTCAATTTTTGCCACGCCCCCGCAATTTGGAAAAAACGTCATATCTCCTACAGTTTTTATGATAGATGGTTCGTACTTTCTAGAGATATCTAGTACTTAAAATTATTTATCGATTTGCTGAAGGAATGATAAAGATCGGATGAACGATACTCAAGTTATGAGCAAAAAACGATCAGTTAACACCCACCACCCACCCCACTCATAACCTAAGCATTGCGTTCAGCAGCAATCTTAGTGAGAGAGAGAGAGAGAGAGAGAGAGAGAGAGAGAGATGAGTTAAAAAATGTTGCATACTTTTCGGCTGACCCACCTCAGGCATACAGTAAGGCTATTAAACATTTGTTTCCATGAGTAACGGGTATATCGAAGTCGGTTAGAGCCGACTTTAACTTACGCTCTCGTTTATTTTTGCCATGCCCCTTCCAGCCTCCGCAATTTGGAAAAAAACGTCATATCTCCCACAGTTTTGAAGATAGATAGCTCGTACCTTCAAGATATGGATTTTTTGTCATACGATACTTTCGCGGAAATGCGTCGATATTTACTTATATTCTTTTTACATATACTTATATTCTTTTTATTCTAAATATGCCAAATATGCTTAATAGCCTAATTACACTAAGCACATCTAACATTCCACATCATGAGTTGAAATGCTTAATAACTATTTACTATGCCAACACTTGAAAAATTTTGCTATGTCAAAATAATAAGTAGGTTGGTGACTCAAATGACCACCCAATAGAGATGACAAATTTTGGCACGGCAAATGTTTAAGACTCATGATGTGGGATGTTAGATGTGCTCAGTGTAATTAGCCTATTAGCATATAAATCCGGGCTCTACTGAGTAGGCTATAATATAAATCTTTGTACGTGATGCGCCATCTACAAATTTAATGTCTTTGGTTGCGCTGTCGATAGCGACATATATCGATAGCTGGCTAGTGCGACCGCATTCGACTATTTTCGAGATTAGTGCGACCACGTGCGCCCTCGCACCCCTCGCCAACAATCAGCAACGAGTGTGGTCACACTAGTTCGACTTGTATTTTTCTTCTTTAGTTTTTGTTGACAAAAAGGACCCAAGCCCTTGCCTTCTGACCATGGACATAGAACTAAGTCTGGACGAGATTATAGAGCGTAAGCGTGGAGCTGGCGGCTTAGGGGGATACGAAAAAAGATTGTGAGTAAAATTGCAACTGTAAAATATTTGTCACCCGCTTGAAGAGAAAATGGCGCTTTTCCCGTCAGCAACAAGCCGACGCCACGTAAAATTCTACAGAAGCCGACCTTCAAGCCTGAACAGGCCTACGATGCCCGAAATAAGATCATACAAAAGACGCGGGCCAAAATTACAGATGCACGCGATATACTCAATCAGAACATGCGTGAATCGGGCATCGATGCGCGCCAGCTGCTCTTGGAGCGAAAAAAGGAGCGTCCCCCACCGCCGGATCTGACGCCCGATGATTATATGGAAATGACCAGGGGGCCGGCCAAATTGACGGCACGTGCGGAGCCGCCGGACATGGTGCACAAGGGACGGTTTGGTCAGCGTTTGATTACCATGACCAATCGACCGGGCGGAGTGATTCAAACGCTGTGGGATCCCTCAGAAGAGGCGCGAAACCCCTATGCCTCCGCCAATAGACTGACCGGACCCAAGCCATTTCCTCCACGGGGCTATGTGGACCATGATAATATGCAGGAACTGGAAGATGGTAAGTTGGGGCCAACATTTATGTTTGGTTTAACTAACAATCCGTTTCCTCAGAGGAGATCACTCGTACTTTGCACCTGGGCAGCTATAAAACTCCGGCGCCACCTTCACTCTTCAAATTTGGCGGTGGCAGCTTTGGCTCCGAAGATGTGGAGATGACCACTCCAAATGCTGATCCGTTCGGCATGTACGAGGCTTCACGTAATCGCATTGAACGCCCCTCTTTGACATCTTCTCTGGCCAGCGAGAAGATGTTCGATCGTCGTCAACGTAATCTGGCCCCTACCTCCAATCTCCCCGAGTCGCTCAAGGCTCGTCTCTATGGCTCCGAGCCCGATAGGCGCATATCGCATGGCATTTATGCCAATGAGAATGGACATGGCTCGACCTCGTCGCTGCGCTCCTTGCCCCTACCGCCACCACCGCTGGGCGTGGCCAACAATAAGACGGGCTATCGTCTCTTGGTGAGCAACCTACATGCAAATGTATCCACTGCTGATATACGCGAGCTGTTTAATGACATCGGACCCATGTATGATGCTCATGTGGTGCGTCCCGGCACTGCGGAGGTCATCTACAAGTCGCTGGAACATGCCGAAATGGCAGTGGATGCCTATCATCAGCGTGAATTCGATGGCCAGCCAATGCACTGCGTTTTGGTGAATCCGCATTCGTCCATACGCTCGGCCACCCACTCGTCGGTCAGGTGAGTAATGCTGCTGCCGCTTTCAAAAAGAGTAGTTCTACAAAGTCTCGTCTCTTCCCAGCTCTCGCACTGTGACCACCAATTCTTCGGGCGTGGAGGTAGACATCGACGCCTTACATTCGGTGCTCTTCCGTGATCGCTAGGCCATCTCTATTTAGCACAAGTCCATACTTTCCTCATTTAGTTAACGCTCATCCTTGGAATCCCATCCAACTATTTCTAACTTCACTTATTTTTAAGTCCCAAGTCAGTGTCGACGGATCATGAACAAAAACAACAACTACAAAGTATAAATAGACGAAGACAACAGAAAGCTAGACAATTCGAAGAGAGTTTTATTGTGAACTATATAATTTTTACACTCTGTACCAAAGGTACACAGAGAATATTGGATTTGTGCAATTGTATGCAACTGCGAGAAGGATCAGCACCAATACCCGAGTCGGTATAGCCATGCCCGTCCTTATGAACAATTAGATCTCAGAGATGGTAAGAGTTAGATGTTCAAAGTGTATGGAACGTACCCTTCAAGTTGATTTTACACTACCATTAAAAAATGGTTATATCTCTGCAACTGCATGTGCAAACTCTAGGCAATACACAAGCAGAGGCAAACAAATGCTTTGACGTCTCTTTCTATCTTACAAGCACACATCTACTGGCCCTCAGCAGATGCTGACGGCTTCACCTTGTTAATTCCACCATGGATTGAATCACCCCAAAATATTTTTAGCAACGCTTATTGTATCTGCCTCTCTCTCGTTTGTCTCTCTCTTCTTTGAAAAAGAAGAGTGCGAGAGCAATAAAAGTTATGCCAACCCATGTTTAACTTGTGCGTGTGATGTTCGTGTACAAATGACACTCGAACCCGAAATCAACAAGCATTGCCGCTTAAATCAAAAACAACCACTTTGACAGACACTCGACACACACAAGACACTCATTCGCAAAAATACCAGTAACAGAACGGTGTGTATTTGATTTGACTTCAAATGATGGGTGTCCGTTCACACCGCATTCGATTTTAAAGCGACTATTGATGCAATCAAAAAAAACAGGCACTCTTGTAAATCTCTGATAGAGTCGAGACCAAAAAACTCTGGGAGGGTATGATTGTAGTGTAAAAACCTTGACTGGGTTTGGGCTGTTTAGCTGCCGTTTTTATTAAACTGCACTTTGAAGTCTTAAACTTCTGATTGGATTTAAGAACTAAATATGTCGGAAGCTATTTCTAATTTTGTTCTAATGTCTGAGATAAAGTTGAAGCTCTTAATTCGGCCCACAAAAGGTTGAAATGTTGCAAGTCAAAAAATCAAATCTTCATACTTCAAATAACTAAAGTGTTCAATAAGAATCCAGTTTTACCCTCTTTTTTTTTAACAGTCTCTCAACTTTATCTTGAAACCAGTAATGAATTTGGCCAAGCAATGCAGAGCAAAGTTATAGCAAAGACTAAAATAACGAAACAATATAAACAGGTCTAAAAACCTCCTAAAAATCGGCAGGGGTGCACTCCGGGGTACAAACCCGCGAAACTTTTTGGTTCGGGTTCACTGAGCGGGTTCAGAAGGACGCTGATGCTGTGATAAGTTTGTTTTTCGCTAATTCAGAAATCAAGTATGTAAATTGAAACAAACTTAAACGTTTTATTCATAAAAAGAAGTTAAGCGGCTTGATAATATCATATTCGAGCTTGGATCATCGAGCGTTTTAGCAGGCTCCAGGTCAATAAGTCATGGAGAAATGAGTATTAGAAATCAAAATTACGCTGCCTCTCAATTTTGAGTGGTGTTAAGCGATAGTCCGCATTGAGATACTTTTAGTCCGCATAGAGATTCTTATGGTCCACATAGGAAATCTCATTGGTTAGAGAATTTATGTTTGTGTATAACTTTTAAGACAAGACACATTTATTTATTTATTTATTTTTTTAATTTATTTATTTATTTAGAGTCGACAAAAGTATATTAGTATTAAAAGTATTAGAGATCAAAATTACGATGCCTCTCAATTTCGAGTGGTGTTAAGCGATAGTCCGCATTGAGATACTTTTAGTCCGCATAGAGATTCTTATGGTTCGCATAGGAAATCTCATTGGTTAGAGAATTTATGTTTGTTTATAACTTTTAAGACAAGACACATTTATTTATTTATTTATTTAGAGTCAACAAAAGTATAAATACGCCCCTATTCACAGCCGATTGTAGTCAGAGACGTTATAAGAGGTAACAAAAACTTTAATAATATAGAGATCGAGAAGAGGGAGAGAGAAAAAGAGAGAAAAAGTTATGTAGGAACAAAGGAAAAAATAAGATAAAATAAGGAGGATTTTTTAGCCAGTCCGGCAAGCTATGCCCCTACTCACAGCTGGGAGTGGTCAGAGATTTCCCCGGAGATAATTATAGAGAGACGTTTTTAGAGAGTAGAGAGAGAGTTCTGTTAAGAGCAGGTGATTGAGATCATAGTAATTCTTACATAAAATCCGAAAACGATTATGCTGGGCATAATCAGTTGTGCATCTAGACAAGATAAGAGGTAAATAGTTTCTAGTTGGCCTAGAAGGAACGGAAAAGTTAAGGCAACCTAACACACACCACAAATGAGGATGGCCAACTGTACAACTTTTTCAAGAACATTCCGATTCAATGTTATGACCGTTTGGAAATTCCAAAGGCAGCACGAGGGCAAAAACCGTCAAATTTACAGAAGACTTTGTATATGTGTATGCACCCATTTCGGCCCTTCAGTATTAGTGGGGGAAATTCTCTCCCCTCAGTTTACGCACTTGGTATAAGTTAATGATTAGTGTGTCTTCCAGAAATCTTTCATTACTGACCATCGCTGGAAAAAATGTAATAGAACATGTTTTTTTAACCAAACCGGCTACGGACCGATTTGCAGCCCTGCATATAAACAAGCCTACATCATTCGATTAGTCCTTGACATAGTTTTGGGATTACAAGTGAATAAAATTTTTACCAGAACTCTTAAATATTGCAATTTTTGGTAGTTATGTGTTGGTTTTGATATGTGATCTTCTACTGGGGTTATATCAGGCCGTCCTCCTTTGCTGCAGTTAAAACATTCTTGAACTCAGCTGTTCTACGCGTTTCGGCTAGCTTTTGCTGCCTTCTTCAGGGAGTCTGTTTTTATTTGGAGACAATGCATACATACATTAATACACATATTCACTACATATATATAAATTTGCTTTAAATGTTAAATACCTAATTGGTGGTTGTCGTCATATTTGTCTCCTGTATTGCACTTTGTTATTGTTGTTTGTTGTCAGTCTATTCATGTTTTGACGGCTTGCCCCGCTCTCTCTTGGATCCGCAAGCTCTCCAGTGTCATTCTTGTGTTCCATCTCGTTTCCACATCCAGTATTCTAACATGTTCGAAGTCAGCTGTATGGTTTGTTATTGTGACATGTTCTGCTAGAGCTGTTGTTGTGTTGCTCTTCTGGGCATCTCTCTTATGTTATATGCATTTTTCTCCGTCTTTTCCCTCACATTTGATTAGATTTAGTTAGTTATAATAGTTATTGTCTCAAAACTTATATTTTTGCTCGTTAAATCACTTAAAAACTATAAATTGACCATTATTTGAGTTTGTATGAAAATTTTAGTTGTATATTTTAGTCTAAGCTTACATTTTGCTCTGTTTTATTTGGTCGAGCTCGAAACAGTTTTAAACAAAAACTATAAATATTAAGTTGATAGTTAGCGACCTTTCTAAATTGTAGAAATTTGAGTATTGCCGGCTCTAGCTCAAGTGAAACACACAAAAATGTATGATGTTTTCCAATATATTTCGGTTGCTCCTCGGCAACCATCTTCAGGGACACTACAAAAACAATTTACCAATTACAATTTAACATAGATTCAATCAAAACAAAACAAAAAAGAGATTTTTCACATACATTATTTTACACGTCTGCTCCGTTCGGCGTGGAGTTGGATACTGATCTATTATTTGTCAGTAAGTGTCTGTATAGGTGAGCACAGTTTTCCGTGTCCGTCTTGTAGTTCAGTCTGTTGTCTGTTGGTGTGTCAATTGTATGTAGCATCTCTATAGTGAAACGTTTGCTGTAGTGGTTTTCTTGCTGCAGGATTGTTGTTGCTTCAAAATTCGGCGAGTGTCCACTTTCCATAAAGTGTGTCGCGAGCGCCGTTTTTTGTGTGGTTGTTTGATGTCTGAGCTTGTAGTCCGATCTATGTTGGGATATCCTTGTTTTTAATTTTGATTTTGTTGTACCAATGTACATTTTGTTGCAAATTGTTATCTGCATTTCCATTGCATGGTATCTTGTAGATAAAATTACTCCTATCGGCTGTGGCTATTTTGGACTTCGTCTTATTGAAGAAGTTTCTCGCTGTGCTATTAGGTTTGTGGGCTAGTTGTATGCCATGTTTGTTGAAGCAGTCTGAATGGGCGAACAGTTCAGAAAGCTTAGGAACATATGTTAGAGACTTATAAATTCTGGGTTGTTGTTTCCTTTTGGAAATTGGTTGGCCGTTCTTCTCTTGGAATGGTAATTGATGATTCTGGCTGATGCTGATGGCTTCTTGTACCACCTTAGCATAAGTTGATTTCCCTGTCTGTTAATTGTGGAGTCTAAATATGGTAGTTTGCCATCCATCTCCAATTCCATGGTGAAATTTAGATTCTTGTGAAATGAGTGTAGTGCGTCAAGTGTGTTTTGAATCTCTTCCTCTTTCGTGATGGCAAACAGATCGTCTACATATTTCGTAAGCAATCTTGGAGGGTGCTTTAGTTTTATGACTGTGCTGTCAAGGAGTTCCTCCATCACGATGTCCGCTATAACTGGGGATGCTGGGGATCCCATTGGCATGCCTTTTAGCTGTGTATATATGTCGTCCTCAAATTTAAAGTATCTATTTTCTACAATACAGAATCTTAAGATTTTCATAAAAAGTTGTTTGGGAATTTTCGTATACTCTTGTATCTTAGTCCATTTTTGTCCAATAGTCTCCAACGCTAGTTCTACAGGTATGCTCGGGAATAAAGAGACTACATCAAATGAAATTAGTCTCTCATCGTCGCATATATACGTGTTGTTCGTTCGTTGTTTGAACTCAATCGAATTTTTGACGTTGTATGTTGAGTCCACCGTAAGATTCTTCAAAATTTTGATTATAAATCTGCAGAGGCCATGCGACGGTGCCCCGACGGACGAGCAAATTGGTCGTAGTGGAGTTCCTTCCTTGTGGATTTTTGGGAGTCCGTATATTCTAGGTGGTAGCGCAGTACTTTTCATGAGCTTATTCCTTTCGGCCTTTGAAATAAGCTCCAGTTTAAACAGTTTGTCCACCAAATTGTTATTTTTAGTCTGTAGTCTTGTTGTCGGATCCTGTCTTAATTTTCTATATGTGCACATGTCCCCTAAAATGTCTATCATTTTCGTCCTATACTCATCTTTCTCAAGTGCAACCGTTTTGTTTCCTTTGTCAGAAGTTAAGGTTAAAATATTGTCATTTTTCTTAAGAAATTTGCGTGTCTGTTCCACCGTGTCCAGTGTGGCCCGATCCCTTGTGTTCTGTGTATTCTTAGATTTGGCATCTTTCACCAGCAAAGAGAATCTGGTTCGCGCTGTTTCTTGTTGTTCCTTGTCTCGTATCGTTTGTACGAGCTCCTCTCCGTCAGCTATGTAATTAAAGAGAGGGAATCTCTTGTTGTCTACAACAGAAACAGTTTTAAACAAAAACTATAAATATTAAGGAAATCTTGATATTTTTTTCACATGTTTGTAATTATACTCAGTACCAAAGGTACACCAGGGTTCAGAACGGGTAAGCTTTTTTTTAACACAGACACATTTTGGAACTCAAAAAAGTTGATCGCGTGGAGACCAAAAAATTCTGAAAGGGTGTGATGGCAGTATAAAAACCCTGTCTGGGTTTGGTCTGATTAGCTGCCGTTTTCTTGTAATTGCACTTTGAACTTTTTCGCTGCAGAGTAGGATTTACGATTCTATATCTCGTAAACAATTTTGAATTTGGCTTTTATGTCTTAGGCAAAGTTTTTGCTCTTGGTTTGGCCTACAAAACATGTCTTTGTAGCAAATCAAAAAAAGTACATCTTCACACTCAAAATTACAAAAGTTTAAAAAAAAAAAACAATTTTTTACCACTTTTTTACAGTTTGTTAACTTCATCTTGAATCCCTTTACAAATTTGGACAAGTAGTATTATACAAAGTTGTAGCTTAGACCTAAATAAACAAACTGTTAGAACGAACCAACTTCATTTAATTACTCTTTCACATAGTTATAGGCCAACACGCATGTACATCTGTCATAAAAACACGAAAAAATCGAATATTTTCGGTAAAAAAGTAAAAAAATTAAATTGTTAAATTATAATTTTTTAGTTATGTTTTTTTTACTATTTTGTTGATTTAATACAAATCAATTGAAATTTTTGACTGTGTCAGCCAATTGGTACCAAAAATTGTAATTTTTCGAGTTTTCGTTACAATTCTACATGCTTAAAGGCCTGTAACTATATGAAGAACCAACCGAATGAGGTTGGTATGTTCCAATCGGTTGTTGATTTAAGTCTAAGCTACGTTTAGGTCCTGAATTGCATAGTCAAATTCATTACAGTTTTCAAGACAAGGTTGAAAAACAGTACAAAATAAGGGAAACATGATGACTTTTCGAAATTTTTGTAACTGTGCGTATATATATGTGTCTTTTTTGACTTGCTACTTAGAAATGTTTTGTAAACCAAGCCAAGAGCAACAACTTCCTCTAAGACGTCAAAGCGAAATTCCAAATAGTTTACGAGATATGGAGTTTCAAGTCCCAATCAGAAGTAGACAACTTTAAAGTTCAATAAAAATAAAACGGCAGCAGCGAATGTTTTTGTACTACCATCATACCCTTTCAGAATTTCTTAATCTCGACTCGTCTATACGTATACGTGTTCCAACGAGTTACACACTTAAACACTCGCGGTTTGCTCACCTTGTTGTTGTGTTGTATAAACTCTAAAACAGCGATGCCCAGCCGTATGCTCTTTGGGTACGTTTTGTTATTGTAATTCCACCAAACATAGGAAATCAATGATCGTATACATGCAGGGCGCGAGGCATACAAAACGACACACACGCTAGCGATTTCGTGTGTATGCGACGCGTAGAACAAAAACCGGTTTTGTTCTCTTCTTTGATTGGCGTTTGCGAGCGCAAGCAAAGTGACCAACAACAATTTCATTATTGGTATTGGTGCTTATCTTTGTGAGTATTGGTGAGTGCTCTGTCGTATGCAGCTTTTGGGCATGTCTGCTCTAAAACAAACGAGAGCGTAAGTTAAAGTCGGCTCTAACCGACTTCGATATACCCGTTACTCATGGAAACAAATGTTTAATAGCCTTCCTGTATGCCTGAGGTGGGTCAGCCGAAAAGTATGCAACATTTTTTAACTCGTCTCTCTCTCTCTCTCTCTCTCACTAAGATTGCTGCTGAACGCATTGCTTAGGTTATGAGTGGGGTGGGTGGTGGGTGTTAACTGATCGTTTTTTGCTCATAACTTGAGTATCGTTCATCCGATCTTTATCATTCCTTCAGCAAATCGATAAATAATTTTAAGTACTAGATATCTTTAGAAAGTACGAACCATCTATCATCAAAACTGTAGGAGATATGACGTTTTTCCCAAATTGCGGGGGCGTGAGGGGGCGTGGCAAAAATTGAAAATAAACTTGATCTGCGTGCAGACAATAGGAGTCTACATTTCAAATTTGGTTGCTCTAGCTCTTCTAGTCTCTGAGATCTAGGTGTTCATACAGACAGACGGACGGACGGACGGACGGACAGACGGACAGACGGACATGGCTATATCGACTCGGCTGTTGATGCTGATCAAGAATATATATACTTTATATGGTCGGAAATGATTCCTTCTGCCTGTTACATACATTTGCACGACTTTAGTAGACCCTTTTACTCTACGAGTAACGGGTATAACAAGAAAGAAAGTCGGTCAAGCCCGACTATTACATACTCTGCACCCTTAATGTCGCAGCTCGAATTTGGTCACGAGTCAAACGGCCAGTTAACACACAACGCACAACGCAGTGCGCTCTCTAAGTCTCTCTCTCTCTCTCTCTCTCTCTCTCTCCACTAAGATTGCTGCTGAACGCAATGCTTAGGTTATGGGTGGGGTGGGTGGTGTATGTTAACTGATCGTTTTTTGCTCATAACTTGAGTATCGTTCATCCGATCTTTATCATTCCTTCAGCAAATCGATAAATAATTTTGAGTACTAGATATCTCTAGAAAGTACGAACCATCTATCATCAAAACTGTAGGAGATATGACGTTTTTTCCAAATTGCGGGGGCGTGAGGGGGCGTGGCAAAAATTGAAAATAAACTTGATCTGCGTGCAGACAATAGGAGTCTACATTTCAAATTTGGTTGCTCTAGCTCTTCTAGTCTCTGAGATCTAGGTGTTCATACAGACAGACGGACGGACGGACAGACGGACAGACGGACATGGCTATATCGACTCGGCTGTTGATGCTGATCAAGAATATATATACTTTATATGGTCGGAAATGATTCCTTCTGCCTGTTACATACATTTGCACGACTTTAGTAGACCCTTTTACTCTACGAGTAACGGGTATAAAAAGCTGCCGTCGAATACATGCCAAAATCATGCTATTTTTTTTGCTTTCACAAGTTGTTGATTTTACTTGCTTGTTGAGTTGTGTTGCTTTCAGCTGCTACTCCAGGTACAGAGTATATTACATTCGGGCTTGACCGACTTTCTTTCTTGTTTTGAGTATTAAAAATGAGATTTTTTGGACTTGCAGTGTATAAATGTTTGATAGGCCATATGAAGAGCTACCTTTTTGCTGTAGAAGCAAAAATTCCAAATATCTTACGAAGTATGAAGTTCTAAAAGCTAATCAATATTTAAAAATTTAAAGTGCTATAAAAAGAAAACGGTAGCTAACCAGACCAATCCCAGAATAGGTTTTTAGGTACTACTTTCATACCCTTTCAGATTCTTATGGGCTCGTCGCGATCAACTTTTTTGAGTTCACAAATGTGTCACAGTGTAAAAAAAAACTTTTTTTACTCAACAGAAATATTTTCGTTATTAGGATAAATTTCTTGTCCATATTTGTTGATCAGTTGAATAGGTTCTGTTTTAAAAACACTTAAATATACAAAACTACATTTATTCAATGCTTTACATGTTTTCCAACAATAGTAATCTATTTTTTTCTGGCTAGTATATTGTGGATCCCACCTTATTAAAAATAATATCATAAATTTTGTTTTCCTATGAGTTTTGTGTACTGGTTTTCCAACATTTGTAGCGAAATTTTAGTCACATTTTCCTTAATTGCAGTCATCAATGAGTCTTTGTTTTCATATTTCATAACCATGATAGTTTTCCATATGTCTGTCAGCAGAATAAGGTGGCCACCGCATTAAATCCGCATTTTGGTGCCGAATCCATTCTTTGACTTTTCTTGGGGTATGTATTGGTGCATTATCTTGTTGATAGGTTCAAGAAATCGGTCCAAACATTTCAGACAAAAAGGAAATGTCGATTCAAGGACTTGAATATAGTTCGTTGCATTCATTTTTGATGTGCGTCTTCGCAAGAGTGGCGACGACTTAAGTGATGCTATGACTTTTGTAAATCATGATAATATTAGTTAAAGTCATCTGGCCCATCGAGGTTACATTTTTTTTCGTGCGAAAAAAACCATGTTATTCCACTCCATTTTCCAACACATGTGTTCAGGAGCAAACAATAGGCGTGCCTCTTTTCGCGCAGGGTTGAGGTGTTTTTTTTTTAAGAGTTTTTGGTGTTTTAGATGGTCAGCATTTTGAAAAACTCTTTCAACCGTGGATAAACTGGCTTTAACGGAATATTTTTGTTAAATTTTATTATATTAATTAGAAGCTGCCCTAAAAATGTTTCGTCTCTCGGCTGGGGTAGTGTCTTTATTAGTGCGTTCTTTTATGATTTGACCATACCGGGAAACATTACGTAAGAAATTGCCCACTACAAATTGACTTCTTTCCAAGGCTGCAAACTTGTAAAATAAATACTTTCGGTCAAAATTTATAAATATTTTTGTTCAGGAGAACGCGTTTAGATAACCAAGCTATGTATGGAAGTCGTAAAGTCGACTGGACAACATTCCTTATTGTTATCAGTCATAGGTGCTCAAAAATGTCTTTAAAAAGTGCCTGGTCTTTGATTTTTGAAAGCTTCGCTTTCTACGTACATACCCAGCCAGCATTTCATGAAATTTGTGATCACATTCTAGTCTTTTTCGAGTCCTCTGTCTGATTAAAATAGTTATAAATGATACTTTTGTCGGGAGTATGTGGTATCCTAGCCGAGACTCTTCTTCTTCTTGGAGAGTCGTTTATGCCCACTTTTCTGATTTCAAATTTCCAATCATTTGCGAGTCTTTTCCGAGTCATAGTTCAATAAATCACATTTTGAACGTATGCTTGAGTCATTTTTTAGTGTTCTTAAAATCGCACATGAAATAAATCTCTTTTTAATCATCCAAAGAGCTCATAAAAGTCATCGAGGTGATTCATTACCACATTTGCTTTCCCTTTTTCCAACTTGTCGAAATTGCAGTAGTATTTGTAAATAGCATCTGCAATTACACAGGTTTACAAATAAAGGCCAACTGTTGTACCAGAGAAGATAGAAACTTTTCATATATAATATATGTTTGGCCGCTGAATTCAAATCAATTGTCCGTTTTCCCCCAGCAGATATTTGCATAAGCGTGTGTTGAGCTGGGTTGGTTTACATTTGTAGGTCCTCTGGCTACATTAAGTAACATTTTCAAACCAAAGTTGTTTTATTGTAAGCTGCATTGAATAACGTTACAGAAAAACCAAACAAGAAGTTTTGATTTTGTTCATAGGATAAAAATGTTTGGATTTTAAAATGGAAAATATGGAAATTTTTTGATAACCTCCGTTTTTTTCCAAGTTTCTTAAAAACTTAATTTTTCCCACCGTTAATTAGATACATGGTTCGAACCTTATATTTTTTTGATCCGCCAAAAGTATTGGTAAAGGAATGAACGATAGTCAAGTTATGAGCAGAAGAAAGTTCGCTGCCGCAGCACACACTTTCCCAGGTATAGAGTATTTCACATTCGGGTTTGACCGACTTTCTTATTTTTTTGTTTAGCATGGTTCAAACAGTAAGTATTAGGATTGTAATAGCAAAATGGTCTGCGTTGGAATACTAATTAGCCTTATTAAGTTCACTTTGAGCTCAATCTCCTCTTTTCTCATCCAATCAAAATGAAAAAGTTCTCTAATTAGGCATCTGTTTAAGCCAGGGTCGCAAAAATCCGTTGGCCTTTTGGCAGAAAACGATAGCTTTCGCTCGACCACATTAAATATATGAACAAAAACAACCTTTAGCAGCGGTCTTTGCTTCTCATTGGTTGTGAGAGGAGAGAAACACATTTTTTTTGTTTTTTTTCTTCTCAAGTCTGTCTCGGCCCTTTTGGCAAAATTCACGCACTCAAAAGGCCTTCTTCGTATGTATGCAAAGGTGTGTAATGTTCGACTAACAATATGTATGTATGTGACCTACTATGTGCACTCTCTCGTTCTCTCTCGCACTGACTCTCTCCCTCTCTGCTTATGCTAAGATCCACAGCACGATAAAGTTTGCAACCTTTTCAACTAACATTTTGACAGTTTGGTCTTCGAGAAGCACAGATTTTATGACCGATTGACTTACTTGGGCCTATTAAGGGGTTGTGAGCAGAGGGAACTTAAAATAGGGTTGAGAGTTATTAACGAGCTATGGTTTTAGCCGCTGAACTGAATTGTTGTGCAGGCAAACTATCGATAGTGGCGCCATTCGATATTTTCAATGTTTTAGGAAAAAATTGGCTACCATATTATTTATATAATTCTTTAAACTAGAATATATTATTTTGTAACAAAAAATTAACTAAAAACCTAAACATAACATTTTATTTACCTTTAAATTCAAATATTTCGCCTAACTTAGCGTGACAAGAGATTAAATGACAAACTTACCATTACAACTTAGTCAGAGATTCATGCTTAGTTTTGGGCCAAGTCAAATCCATATGGCTGACGCTAAGCACAACTTATTACCAGAAAACAACAGTTTACTGTTTGGTTCACTTTTGTTTTTTTTTTTACAAATTCAAACTACAATTAAGCGAAAAACTGAAAGAAACATTTTGTGGCGACTGTGTGGGGGCTATAATCTATTACTGGAAAAACATTCCAAACATTATTTTCCGCCTTGATAAATAAGGACTGAAGAATCAATTGTTTAACGGATCAGCTACATTTTTTATTGATCGCTATAGCACCAGCACAATTACTGGCAACCACTTTCAAAGAATACGGTGAACTTTTAACATGTCAAATGACAGAATTTATCGGCTGCCTTAACACAATTTTCCTATGAATTTTCAGTGTAAATGCGCTAATACTGAAACTTCATTCTGATTCCGTGGATGTTGCAGGGATCCACAGGTATTTTTTTGAGACGTCTTTCAAACTAGCTTCATTGTGCTTTATTTTCATTCAAAATGTAGAAATATCTTTTACCATTGGCCTCAATACCCATTCGTTCTATATACTCAAAGGAATAAACATAATATATTTGACTTAACTCAGCCCAAAGGGCCACAAGACTAGCTCTTCTCTCAATCTCTTGGTTTGTGTGCTTCTAATTTTCGCACAAGAGATAGGGACCTGCAGTTTAACGCCGAACCCGAACGGCAAAGAAGAAAAAGCTTTTCATGGCTAGTTACTTCACAGGCTGGCGCCAATAGCTGGTGAAGGTGGCCGGTTATGTAAAAGTTTTGAAAGAAAACATGCACACTACCGCTGCAGCACATTCGGCCTCAAAAGAATTTTTTATTGGAAAATATTGTCGAAGCTCAACAATGACGTCTGCGCTTATTGCTAGCTTATTGCGACAATGCAAGTAATGTAGAATTCATAAAAAAGCTCTAAACTATCGATAGTGGAAAAAAACAATCGATAATGACGCACAAAAATAAATTCTGGAAATTACAAATATACCCGAGTAAACAACTTTTATATTTGTAATGATAACGAAACAAACAAAATTTTACATTGCTTAAAAATTGCTAAAAAAAAAATAGAACGAAAAATTTGAGTACGAACGCTCTTGAAAATAAAATTAGTCGTTCTTGAATTTTCAAGAATTTCGCTCTTGGAATCGAGATAAATTCGTTCTAAACGTTCTCAATTTGGTTTTTTGTAGGCAAGGGGACCCAGCGTCGCAAATTGCCATTACAAAATCGATTACTCCTAGATTACATTGCCTTCAGTATGAAGGAAATCATCGCATACAATCTGCATTACTTTACCGTATGCATGGCCGCTTTGTAAACGGGGTGCGCACAGCCTACATTACTAGTAATAAAACAAGTATGCAGAATGTTCGCAGTCCGCTTACAATTCATCACACAATTGAGGAATCGTATACTTAGTCGTAAAGCACTTGTAATCAGGGAATCAAACCGAATCGTTTTTCGGTACCGGTTCCGGTTCTGGTACGTACCGAAACTTATGTTTCGATAAAAGGTTCTGTTTTGGTACTAACACTATTTCGGTATTCCGTTCTGTACTGGTACCTGGATTTGTATTTCGATATACCGGTACGTACCGATATAAACCGGTAAAATATAAAGAAAGATCGGTCATTGGATTAGCGCAGACATAATAATTACACCCTGGAAAATTAACGTTTTACGCTTACTGTCCCCACTCAAAGGCATTTATTTATTTATTTATTTATTTAGAGTTGACAAAAAAAGGCTGTCAACGAAAATTTAAATACGTTACAAAAATTTTTATGAGCTAATGAAGCCTATCAAAGAAAATCTAATAAAATTACAAAATAAACTAATAACGACTCCGACACGGTGGGGGAATTTTATTTGCCCGTCCGGCCAGCTATGCCCCTATTCACAGCCAATTGTAGTCAGAGATGTTATTAGAGCTAACAAAAACTTTAATAATAAAGATTTATACGATTCTCTTTATATATATATCTTTATACGATTGTGTAAACTTTGTCTAGTTTTCGGTCCACCTTTTAAGGACATCTTCTTTATTTTGTAAACGTTTTAAGCTCTGGAAAATTGGTAATGATTCATGCCATTAAACTTTTTTGTGAAAATTTGTTAAGCGCTGGTCGAAGAAATTTGACGGTCCCTGTACGACGAAGATTCTGTACACTTCTCTTACCCGTCCGATTCTTGATTACGGATCATCTCCGCAATATTCGACCCATCAAGATAGAATTGAATCTGTGCAAAAACAATTCTTATTGTTCGCTCTTCGTGGTTTAAGCTGGAATTCTGAGGTCCGTTTACCATCGTACTCCGGTAGACTTCTCTTATTTAACCTTTCCTTCGTAATGAACCATAGAGTTATGCTTGGAGTAATCTTTGTAAATAGACTATTTAATGCTGAAATCGACTCTTCTGAGTTGGTTGCCAAAATTAACCTCAACGTTCCTATTAGACTGACTCGTAATTATATCCCCTTATCACTGAATCGTTGTATTACTACAATAAACTACCGACTCTGAAACTTCTATTCCTGCTTTAAAAACAACTATTTCAACTTATTTAGCTCATAGTTAAGATTAATTTACGTTTTTCCTTCGCGTTTTCGTGTCGCACGTTAGCCGGCTCTCAGTCGGTTGGACGGGAGGTGGGCTGCTATTTTGCCTAGGGTTCGCCTGATCTAGAGTTTTTATTATTTCACAATAGAAAAGTCTTGCCAAGCCAGACTCTAAGTAAAAGCAAATTGCGTAAAAGTCCGCAAAAAAACTAAGTGACAGCTATACAGTCTAGTTATTGCATTCAGATATCGGTTCCAAGAATATCGGTTCTCGGATACCGGTATACAAAAAATTAAAAGTATCATTTCAGGTTCAGGTTCCGATTCTGAGTTTTAATCGGTTCTTTTCGGTATACGGTTCCGGTTCTGGTTCCGGTTTGATTCCCTGCTTGTAATTCGATTCAATTTACTAAAGATGGAAAAGTATACGGGTGGGTAATGCACGTGTTATACGAAGCAATGTACTATTGATAGAGAAGTATATGGGTTGGTAATGCACGTGCATTACAGCCTATATGAGTGGGTAATAAGGTAGTAATGCAGTGGTTTTTATATTAGTTTATTTTAAATGGTTTTATTTGTTATTCCTTGATAAATAAAATGTATGTTTTTTTTACAAAGCCTTAAATTGTCCAGACTTCAAATGGGAAATACGTCGTTATCAGGGGGCATGTTGTTTTTCTTCAGCTTTTTAAGGATGGCCAATATATCAATTTGGCATTTTCCAATTTTTTGTTGACTCTGCATAATCGTGTTTTGCCAATATATCAATTTGGCATTTTCCAATTTTTTGTTGACTCTGCATAATCGTGTTTTGAGCCTCCATCACTTTTGCCAATTGAGTTATCAACTTTGCGAGTTAGTTTTCCCTACAATTATATGTATGTACACTAAACTTAATTAACAACTAAGCCAAATTAAAGTGACCCTCGCCACGTATGTGTCAAGTCACTGCTACACTTACACATTTGTTCTGCATACAAATACAAATTTAGAAAATAAAAGAAATGTCAAAAAACGGTTATGGGTGAGTTGGTAAATAAGAAGCGTGGATTGAACAGGTCAAAATTTACCAATTTTTCATATGACCAAAGATTATATGAAGTCATAATAGACGGCAATAGTAGACGGGTGAATATAGGAAGTGCAGATCGAACTGTTAAAAAAATCACGAAATTTTTAAAATTATTATTTGAGTTTTGATTTTTTGCAAAATTTGCAAAATTTTATGAGTTTTGGGAATCATTAAGATGTGATAGATGGCAATTGTGGACGCTTAAATGGTTAAATCCAACGGTCCAAAAAGTTGCGAAATTTATAATGTAGACAGGTGAAATGACTGGTCAAGATCAAGCGGACCAAAAATCCGGATGTATACAAAATTTTATGATTAGTTCAGATTATCATGAAGATTTAATAGATGGCAATTAAAGACGGGTAAATAGGAGGTGTCGGTCAATCGGTTTAAAGAAATTGTAACATATGCGAAATTCTTATATGAGTTTAGATTGACATGAAGACGGGTATATCGACGGGTAAATAGGAGGTGAAGATCATACGAACCAAAAACTCGTGAAATTGGAAAAAAAAAACTTAACGAGTTTAGATTATCATGAAGATTTGATAGATGGCTATTGTATTATATATTAAGCTTCACTTCTTCGTATTGTGTTTCAAATTCTAAAGGGGGCGCAGCAACGCACTCCGGGTGCCTGGTATGTAAATATGTATTGCAAAACAGTTTAATGGCAAATCTCTTCGCCTTTTTGGAATTAAAATGTGTTTTTATCACTCATTTTCGGCATTTAAATTGACTACAAGTTGAATTGGTGACGTTGATTTACAAGTTCAAACAGATTTACAACCAAATCAGAAAATTGTTAGCACTGAAACATTATGTAATTTCATGAAAAAAAGCTTTTTGCATATTTTGCATATTTTGCATATTTTTTTTATACAAATATGCAATTTATGCAAAATTGTTTTTAGAGGACTTTGATCATTGATCAATAAAAATAAGATGTGTGCAATCAGAACTTAAATCGGACATGCGGTTCAAAATATGCAAATATGCAAAATCCGATGTCTAGTTATTATTAACAATTTATAATTATAAATATAGCCATCAGAATCGATCGGCATCACAACGAAAAGCTTAAGGGAAAGTACACTGCTCGCCACTTGAATAGGACACCCTGTATGCTCTCTTTAAAACTGCTCGTAGCTCGAAAACGAAATGGTAGAATAACGGTATTTTTTGCATATTATCTTTGTGCAAGCATTCTTCGCTCTTTCTGGTATATTCCAAGTTTTGGAATAGAACCGTTATAAAGTTATTTGCACTTTATGTGAGCATTCGCAAAAATTCAATGGAATTTTTGCGCCACTTGAATAGAACATGCATTTTATTCGGTCGGTATCGTTGACACGTGCACACAAATTTTGGTTTACTTAAGCTTTTTGCTTTAATTGAAGTGTATATAAAATTAAAATGGGGCGTGGCACTTCATTATCTGAGTCGGAGAAAGGAAAAATCCAAGCTTACAAGGATTCTGGCCTTTCTATTGCCAAAATAGCAAAAAAAAAAGTCGACAGGAGCCGTCACGCCATAACAAATTTTTTAAATAATGAGGCTAATTATGGTAAAAACATGAAGGGCCGCACCCACAGTGTGCTTACCATCGCGGACAAGCGACTTATATTAAGAGAAGCTTCAAATTCGCACGACTCTTTGGCCAAGATGCGTTGAATGCGTTGTGTTATAATGGTATATTGAAAGAGGCCTTTCTACACTTCCAAACTCTTTTTGCAAGTCTAAAATGGATTTATCAACATGATAATGCCCCTATACATACGGCCCGGATTGTTAAATCGTATATAGCGAGCCAAAACGTGGAGTTATTAAACTGGCCACCCTATTCACCGGACTTGAATATCATTGAGAATGTGTGGGGATATGGCTAACACGTGAAGTATATGGATCAGGTCAGCATTATTCGAGCGTTCCCGAACTAATTGCAGCTATCAAATTAGCATGGGGCTCGATATCGTTGAATTATTTGGGAAAATTGTATACATCCCTTCCAGACCGAATGTGTGAGGTTTTGGAGAAAAAAGGAGGCTCAACACACTATTAAAAACTTTTTTTGGTTTAAAAACATGTTAGTAATTTCTTATTTAAGTAATATTGTTATTTGAAAAGGATTGAAATATTCTTAAATGGTTTTTAGATAAAGTGTCCTATTCAAGTGGTGCAAAATGAAGACTCCAAAATTTGTTACTTATTGGTTAACAATGTTTTTTGTATACTTACAACTTTTGAATAATTTTGTAATTTTCGTCTAATTACTACATTTAAATAAACTTTATAAGAAAACAAAAATTATTTTCCTAGATGGCTTGGTTTAGCAGCAATTAACTATAGAAAATCGACTTTAGAGGTGTCCTATTCAAGTGGCGAGCAGTGTACAAACAGTAAACGAAAAACACTCACAAAAGGTCATTTATTTTTTTTGCCTAAATATATAAAGTGTAAAATAATTAAAACCATGCTTAATAACTGTTCGAATGATGTCCATTTATTAAAAAGCTATTGAAACTCTTATTTGTTTGAGACAAAACACAATGCACTGAATTGTGTATCACGTGGTCTAACTTTAAGGGATATTTTCACAAAGAGCGAATGGTCGCACTTAAAAGAAAACGTTTGTTTCAAAAAGATTATTAATTTTTGATATGATTGACATGCTTCATAGTGTACAATTTTGATTTCGGTTTATTTTTATTTTTTTCGTATGGGAGCGACCACTGTGCACTGTTTGGAACAGCGTCTGGTCCGGGTGCCTTGATGCGCTTGAGGCTATTTGCCGCAGAACACATCTCGTCAGCCGTGATCTCTTCTATAAAGTGCCCTGTAGCTCAACTTCATACTGCCATACTCGAGTGTGTTACTTAGGGCATCAGGCCTCTATGGAAATAGGGTCTCCACTATGCTTTGAAGAGCCTCCGGTTCCGTAGGCCCCGGTAGTCTGCCTGCATATAGGCGTTTGACTACAGTTTTGTAGGCTTTAACCCTTGGGTCATGCATCGCTGTGTCTCAGAGTTCCAAGAAGCACTTCCGTTGGCTCTGCTTTATAAGAGTATTGAGTTCTCTACTTTTCTCCCAGTACAGCAGATGGAGTTGGGGGAACAAATCGCTACCACGTGCTCGTTGACTTTGCCATTTGCCCGAATACATGAACGACGGGCTCCAGCGATGCTGTTATTCCACCAACAAGTCGGCAAAAGGTGTCGCCTGTAGGGCTTACGTTGAGTCATGCTTACATTACATACCGCCTCCAGCAGTTCTGCCAACTGATCCGCCATATTCTTGGCACTCCCGGATATTCCAATTTTGGTCAGTTCCCTGATCGCAATTTCTATGCGGAGAGATTCAGTGCAGAAGGCTTTATGTAGAGGTGTCCTGCATGGCCCGGTGACCCTGTCGCCGATCGTGCAGATGATAGCCTCGTGGTCGCTAGCTGTGTACACCTGACCGATTTCCACATGGCTGATGGAAGAAGAGGGCTACTGACAACGTGTTTTCCGAGCCAACGTTTAGAAGAAATACATTGAGCACCGCAAACGCTTTTAGAAGTGCGCGGCCCCTGTAATTGGTTCTGCAACTCCCCCACTATTCGAGATCGTCAATAATGGCTTTAAACTCGGTTAGCCCAAGGCTAGGAGCCACATAACAGCTGTACACCCGTGGTCCTCCTACTTTTGCTCTGAAGAAATCATCTGCAGCCAAAACATGTATGTGCAGAGATTTACTCCCACAAAGCCAGATGGCATAGGTACAGGTATATTAAAACAATTGATTTGCTTTTTCAATTTGGTAAAACGTGAGCCGAACCAAGGTTCGAACCTTCACCTTCACCTAAAAACATCGAACCTCAAAATTTCGAACATTAAATATTAGTACATTTTTTTCCGATCCCGCGAATCGGAGCTCAGAAAGAAATAAATGGGTTTGCAGCTCTGTTTATAACTTTAAAAAATCTTGGAAATCGGTATGCAAAATTTTAGCTTGGATTACGAATTTTCAATCATTTGTATAAAATTCTCTAGGTTTTTTCTAAGTGTACTCTTTTGTGTCACTATTCTTGCAGGATTGTCGCAATCCGTTCCATTTCTAGTTGCCATAGCTTCTGCTGTCATTTTGACATTTAGCCGAGTCATGCTGGAATCAGCCTAAATGAAAATTCGTTCACTTTGCCAACCAGCAGCCAAGGAGACGGACCTGTTAAATTTTCCTTCTCTTGAAAAAAATAAAGAAAGAACAAGTAGAAAAATGGAAGAAGACTTTGAAGCCGTCGAATTGCAAGAAATGTTCAAGCGGGTGGATTTGATTTGCTCGGGCCAGTCGCCCAGGCGTCGCCAGCAGCAAGAGCAGGCCGATATCAGGTCCATGTCGTTTATGCAGCATCTGGCCAATACCAAACCCGAAGGCTGGGTGACCACCATGAAGGACTGGGAGGACACCAGCACCGTCAACCAAGAATTGGTGGAATATATGCGCTATACCAAGGAGCAGGAAGCAAAACGAAACTCAAAGGGAATCCTGTCTTCGCCCGAAGAACCGCGTTCCCTAGTGCCGTCTCGCGAGGGAATCCCGCAGCGCTTGCCTTGGCCCGAAGATCTTCCCCTTGGGCCGTCGCCCTACGAGATGTTTAATTTACCTGAGCCGAAGCACAAGTCGATGCTTGATGCGGTTGCTGACTGGGAGTTGTCCGAAATGATGGAACTATTTGGCCAATGGATCGAGTAATGAGTCATCACTTTCTCAATTGTTTATTACAATAAAATGTACAAGTAAATAATTTTAAATTTGCATAAAATTAATTCATAATATTTAGGTTAAAAAAAAAGAGTTAAGTCAGCAGCAATCAAAGAAGTACACAAAAAAATAGTGGGTTAAAATGAAGATCCATCGCAGGCTCAGTTATCCCGTATGCCTGTGCCATAGTTGGCCCCACCGGCACGGTTCAGGGCCTCACGGAACATCTCAATGTCCAGTTCGGCCTCCACTCCTGCCTGCAGCTCAACGGCGAAATTCTGCAAGGCGAATGACAATCAATAAATAGGGCGAAATTCTCGCTACCCAATCCCAAGCACTTACATTTAGCACATCCTTGATGAGCGCCTTATCCGTGGACATTTTGGCTCGCTGAATTACGCCCACCTCCTGACCAATCCACGTCAGAAAGATGAATTTCTTACGTTTGGACATCTCGTCGCCCATCTGTATGCGTATATAGCCAAAGGCGCGTTCCGAGTCGCCAAATAGCTGACGGAACTCCTCGAAGCACTGTCCACGCCCATGCACTATAATCTGAGGTCCATCGAACTTAAAGACCGCCCACTCGGTGTCTGTGAGATCGGAGCGTACATCCTCATAAGCCTCGCGTATGGCTTCCTTGTCCAGCGAGGTGGCCAGCGGCATCTGAAATCAAACAACAACAACCAGATGAGTCACTCTCCAAGCGGAAACAATTCGTAAGGTATTTAGCGGCGCGCCTGCGCACTCAGCCAGTTCCAAGTTACTTTCGCTTTCGTTTCCGTGCCCGCCAAGTCATTAAAACAAAAGTTGCACGCCACTGTGCAACAAACTCATCAATTTGTTCAAAACTGGCAAAAATGTTGCATAAATTATACTCAGCAGCTGGCCACAATGAGAGCAATTATAATGGACACTGAAGTTAATGAACTTGAAAGTGGATTTGTGGGGCTTATGCTGAACCAAGCTGACATATTTTGTGGAGAAAAGGATTTTCTTAGGGAAACTTGTGCTTTTTTTCAGTAGAGTTGACAACCATCACAATTAACAACACCCTTGCAGTGGGTATATTAAAATTGACCAGTCGTTTGTAACACATAGAAGGAAGCATTTCCGACTACCATTTGATTGAATTATTAACAAATCTATTGTATATTTCATTTGAAGGTAAGTTGCGGGTGTTTTTGAGGGGCTGATTCCTGTCCAATTTAAAGAATTTCTTTTAAAAGAACTCGGGCGCATTTTCCCGATAGCTATCGATAAAAATTGTACAAGGCTGCCACGTTTTTGGGGTACAAACGATTTTACAGCACTGATTTTTTTTATCGGTCTCAGAGTCTGCGACCGTCCCAGATTCAAAGCCAACTGCCGGACGACCAGTCTCAGGCAAAAAATTCCAAAAAAAGTAGGACATAGTTCAAAGCTAAAATGAAATTGTTGAATGAAAATCTTTTTAAACCAGAGACTTTAACGAAAACGGTAACTGTTTTTGCCGATCGCTTTATTTCGGTTATGGGATATAATACGAATTTACACTGCGGTCGTACGACTTTTTCTGGGGCTGCGACCTTTTAGGTCAGGGGTGACCAGGCCTATTCCGCAAGCCACGCATTTATTTTTGCTTTGCGCAAAGGAATAGCCCGCGCGTTAAGATTATATCTCTTTCTTTCCGAGCAAAGGTTTTGTTGTTGGCGCATGCAGACCTGCAACAACAACATCATATGTGACTCTCTTCTCTCTCTCTCTCCTATGTCTCTGGCAAATTAAAAAGCAACAACCATGCTGTCTTTGCGTTGTCAGCGATCGCTTCGCGCGCGTGTTCTTGAGACAGCAACGACCACACACACACACACACACAAACAAAAATCGGGTTTCTCTATCTATTTCTCGTAGTTCTTCTTGCTTGAGTTGTATTTTTTGTGCATTTGTATTGACTTTCACGAGCTCGTAAGCTCATTCTGGGCACCCCTGTTTTAGGTGTTTACATTGAGCGAATTGTCGCAAACGTCAATCAGCTGTTTTTTGCTTACTTAAAATTAAATTGGAATTTCGGTGTTGAATTTGGAACATTTGTCTACAAAATGGAAAAAAACGTTCTTTACGGAATTACAGAAGTGCATATGGTTGTGGATATAATTGAAAACTGGGCTAGTGAGGATGAAATGTTTTTGGAAAATTTAACGGAATATAATGGAAACAATGGCAAACGCCATCTAAAAGAACCATAATGCATGAATTCCACAGCCCCGTTGAGGAGGACATCAATCTGCTGCCCCAAATCCGCATTCCACACCATAATGCAATCCAGTTGCGACAAAGATGTGCCTAGAGACATAGCCTATCACTTTACATGTACGGCTCTCGCTCTTGGATCGACTTCTCTTCGAACGAGATGATAAAATTCCAACGGGGCAGCAAACTGGTGAACATTAAAATCGTTACAGGAGCTGGCCATCATGTTTATGCCTATAAGCCGGAAGTGTTTAATCGCTATGTAAATGAATCCTGTGATATCTACGCCAACTGTTGACGCCTTTGCAGCTAATGCGTGAGACCACCGAGTCAGATGAGGAGCATGAGCCGGTACTGCCCACAGCAAAATACATGGAGATTAAGCTGAAGGCGGTGAAAATGGCCATGGTCACGGTTAGGACGAGTACCCAGGGCGGCGAACCGAAAACTTGGACTGCATCATATTAGCTACCAGCTATGTGACTACCAATTAGTATATTATTAACCAGAGCCAATTCTAAGAGCTTTGTGGAAGCATGTAACAACAATAATTCCCATTTTAATGAATCATTAGCTAATCTATTGTATTTTTCATTTGAAGTAAAGTTTCGGGTGTTGTTGGGAGGCTGATGTGCCCAAGACAACTTCTGTCCAATTTCAAGAATTTTTTCGAATGCACGCGGGTCAATATTCCGATAGCTATCGATAAAAATTGCACAAGGCTGCCACATTTTTGGGGTAAATACGGTCTGGCAGCACTGCTTTTTTAGGTCGTAGAGTCTACGACCGTCCTAAATTCAAAGCCAAGTGCCAGAATTTTGTATGGCCCGACGACCAGTCCCAGGCAAAAAATACCACAAAAAGGTCGTACGACCGCAGTGTAATCAGCGTATAAGTTATGGAATGGGTAATGGTTATTAAACTTATTTCATTTGAGCTTCGGTTACGGTTATTAGTATAAAATATTGGAAAATCACTGCCAAACCACGGTATGTGGAATTAGCGCAAATTTTCTATCCAGAAGCATATTTAGACGTTTTAAAAAGGGACATTGTGAGATTCTAATTAATATCTCATGTGTCAACTGTATTCACGAGAAACCTTGAATTTTGTACATTTATGTCATTAACTTCTATATAATTCAATAGATTTGAATAAAATAGTGCACACTATATTTATAATTATATATAGCATTTGATGACAACTAAATAAAATGAATATACAATTTTATTCTGGCCAAAAATTGCACTTAAAATGTAGCCATTTTCCAAAAATTAAAAACTTAAAGCAAAGTTGCAGATATAAGCATTAATAGCCTCGAAGTCAACCTTCGGAAAGTTGTTTATAAAGGAAATATAGAAAATTTTCGAATACCTCTTAATCAAGTTTATCCGTTTAAAACGGTCACACTCAAAAACTTATGGATTTGATTTTTGCACCCAGCGAACGGTTTTTATTTATCGTCCTAATCAAAAATTTTAACAGTAAAATAAAAACCGAAATTAACCCATATATACTTTTATGTTTCGAAACTTTTAACCGGTTATGATAATAAAGGCAACGGGCTTACGGCTATATAAAAAATACTCTTTTCGGTTACGGTTGCAAATCTCAAACTGTTAATAAATGCGAACGGTTACGTGTCGGCTACTGTTTTAATCTCTGTTTAAAAGCTTTATTTATATACATTTTACATTTCAGTAGCGCCGAAGTTAGCTTTCCTCTATTTTTATACCCTTGCTGAGGGTATATTAAAATTGTCCAGCAGCTCCAAAAATGTTGTACTGGAAAAACATTTTTTCATTCGATTGACTTGAAACTCGATTTGTAATTAGATGTTCCGATTTGGTAAAGTCAAAGGTTGAGAAAATGCCTGGAAAATTTTCTACGGGAACAACTAAAATATTTTCATCCAATTGACTTGAAGCTTGGTTCTCAAGCTAAGTATGCTGGGGGATCGGTTATTTTGGGCCGGTCTTAATGAAACTCAGTTTGTAAGACCTTCGGGGCAAATACATAGCTAATTAACTCTAAACTTTGGGAAAGCCCACCACCACTTCGGTCGGATAATGGGGGGCGGAGATGAGATATAGGGCAAACAATATTTTTGCGCAGATAAATATGAAATTCGGGTTGTAAGCCTTATGGGCTAAATAAATAGGAAACCAATTTTTCTTCGTCTTCTACGTGGACGAAGTCGCGGCGGGTTTAGACGAACTTCTTAAGCTTATACAGCCACCGCAATAGATAAATAGTTTATGAATCGTTCTATTTTGGGCAAAAAAAAGTTTGTAATCATCGCACGGTAGCGCTCTCCATTCACATTAACTTTCCTGCCTTCGTCATCTTTAAAAAAAATACGGTCCAATGATGCCACCGGCCCATAATCCACACCAAACAGTGCATTTTTCGGGATGCATTGGCAGTTCTTGAAATGCTTCTGGCTGCTCTTCACACCAAATACGGCAATTTTGTTTGTTCACGTATCCATTCAACCAGAAATGAGCTTCGTCGCTGAACACAATTTTCCGATAAAAAAAAGTGGATCTTCATCCAATCTTGCCAGCGCTCAAAATTTAGCCGTTGTGGTAGGTCGTGTGGCTTCAATTCTTGCACCAGCTGTATTTTAAAAGGTTCTATAACCAAATCCTTCCCCAAAATTGTCCATGTAGCGGAGTAACAGATGCTCAGTTGCTGCGAACGGAGCCGAATCGATAATTCACTGCAATAATGAAAATTTGGTGCGAAATTTAGTTACAAGCCGCCTCAGAACGTCGCCCAAACTGACTAAAATGGAAGAAGTGCACAATTCACTTTCTTAACCGAGCATGAATTTTGATAATAAAATTCAATAATCTGCAAGCGTTGTTCGTTTGTAAGTCGATTCATGTTTAAATTATAGACCAAACTGAACATGTTTGACAGTAACATGTGACACGAAAACAGCAGAGCTGCCAAAAACAGTGTGACCAAAAAGAAAGATGCTAAAAAATCAAGCGGTGTATTTCAGTGCGTTCTGTGTACAATTTTTAAGTGTATAAAGATGAGCATTCCGAAAGAAATTGTCGCTCCTTTTGAATCCACTTTCTCATAGATATGAAGATGATTCAAACAAAGATGATAAATCATGATTATCCAGAGGAAGAGAAAGACGAACGAGGCACCGGATTTTGTTTTCGAAGAAGAAAGTGAAGATAATTAATTTCAAATAATTGTATAGATGTGTAGTGAGTGAAATGACGATATCGCATTAATAATTTTCTGTATTGAAGATACATAAATATATACTTCCGATACTTCGTGAAACACATCGAAATGACGAATATTTATTAATAAAATTAATTCAGTCTTTTAAGTTTAAACTAAACATTGTAAGCCAAGTATGTTAAGGAACAAAAGAAACGTAAGTTGAAAACTAATATAATTCATCGATAGTGCTATTGGGAAGGATGGGGGTAAGGGCGTGGTTTAATTAAAGAAATTTTATTTAGCAAATAAAACGTTATCATCGTATATCGATAAAACAAATTTAGTTAAGGTAAAGTATAAGTTTGAATGATTAGATAGTAATAAAAAAAGTGCTGATATGCATAAAAAAAATGTATGATGTTCTTATGTTTCTAATTATTCAGTTAAAAGCTTTGCTTAATTTATTTGTTATTAATTAACTTCAAGTAGCCAATCAGTTTAATCCACTTAAACAGCGAAGGCTTCATAAAAATTTCCCCTGATTGAAAATGTAAATACAATAAAGAGATTTTTTTTTTCCAATTGATTAAGTAAACTCTTTTCTATTAAGCGGATCATGAAAAATGCGCCCCCTTTTTGGGGGAGAGTCATCACATAAATAGAAACCGACAAAATCTCTGGACTTTTATTTTTTTTCTTTGAGAGCTCTGCTCTATAATGCGTTCAATGACCGAGTTTTGTGGTTTGTTGTGAGAAAAATCAATTAGAAAAACGCAAAGCGATTTAGAAAAGTGCGCGCGCTGCCGAAAATATCAAGAAGAGAAGTCAAACAATTAAAGACAAAAATGATTTAAGCGTTGACCGACGACGACGAAGACGACTTTCACAAAAAACGTAACGAAACGTGAGGAAGAATATATTTTTTTTTTCTTGGTGAGAACCCCACGTTGGTCTATTGAGTTGAATTAATTAGGTAAAAGCGAATAGTGCAAAAAATATATACAAACGTATATGTAAACAGAAACAAAAACCGTTTTCATAATTTGCTATTAAACAACAAAGTCTTCTGGCGCTATTTTGAGCCAATTCGCACATTTCGGCTAGAAAATACTGTTGGAATAAATTACAAAAATTATTTAATGTATTAACACTCATTTACGGGTGTCAAGTAGAGAATTATCGGTTGTGTTGGGGGCCTAAGAGCGACCTTTCCTAACAAGAGAAGGAGTTCATGAACTCACTCCAGAAATCCAAAAATTTCCTTCGTTTGTTTCCCTAATTGTATATTTACGCAGTCCACTCCATCAAAGTGCGACAAGCCGAGCTCTTCTCTCCATCGCTTGGCTTGTGTGCTTTTAATTTTTAAACAAGCAAAAGGGACCTACAGCTTAACACCGAATCCGAACGGCAAAGTTTGAGAAGATTTTACATGGCTGGTTACTTCACAGCTGGCGCCAATAGCTGGTAAAAGTGACCGGTTGTGTAAAAGTTTTTAAAGAAAAGATGTTCCGAATCGGGATCGAAACCACGACCTCTTGCACAGCAGGCACCCACATAACTCGCTGCACCCCAGCCAGCCATATATATATGTACATATAAATCTCTTGTAAAGAAATTTTATCACCTAAAATTTGCAGTTATTGCGATAAGACAAGGTCTTTGCTGAACTTCCATATCTCTGACAAATATGACAACAAAACAAATTATAACACACTACTTTTAGAACAGAGATGCGCCGTTGGCGACCCTGAATCTAGGCGGGCCATATCTAAACGTAATTAAACGTTATTTTTTTTGCACAATTGACGTAATCGGTGTCTGAGATAACAAATTAGAACAGTTGCCCAGCTACATATATCGAAATTGATTTATTGTTGGAAGTCTTAAGTAAATCGTGCAATCTGTTGGGCTTGGATTTTTATGTGGCTTGTTCCAATTTTACACACCATAAAAAAAAAACATTTGAACGATTGCTGATTAGTCAGCACTCCACTGGGGTGGAGTTTTCAAAGAATTGATTATTTGTTATCGCCAGCTACTCAGAAACAGAGAAATGGACGGAGAGAGAGAGAGAGAGGGGAAAAAAGTGGACATATTTTTAATCTTTAGTAGCATGACTAATATCTTTTATTGTGATGTGATCTTGGTCTTAAACTCAGTGTATACTGCTTTAAAAAAACGCAACAAAAATACTTGAATAGATATGGAGTTTACGAAAGGAAACAAATAAACATAATAAACACAAACTTTCTAAAATACGAAATAAAAATATTCACAATTTTTTCTTTTATTTTCATCATTTTATACTCCAAAGGTACACAGAGTATATTAAGTTTGTTCAAAAGTATGTAACATTTCCGACCATATAAAGTATATATATTCTTGATCCAAGTCGATATAGCCATGTCCGTCCGTATGAACGCACAGATCTTAGAGATGGTTAAATTTAGAGGTTTGACATATATGGCACATAAACTTCTTATAATTGCAGGCCGATCAAGTTTATTTTCATTTTTTGCCAGTTTTGAAATGATTACAGTAGTGGCGCCATCTATTTGTCTGTTTTGAAATGGTTGTGGCGATTTAGGCCACTTTATTTATTTAATATAAAGCACAGATTAGATTTAGGTTTGGTTTATTGCTTGGGTTCAGCCACGGAGAATGAGTTTAACAGAAAGCAAAGAGTTGAAAGTGTGAATGTGTGTGTGTCTGTGTGAGTCAGAGATGTAGATAAAAATAGCGGGGGTAACGATTTGCCAGTGATGTGTGAATCAGTCAGGAACTGTGATTGGAACTTGATCTATGATTGGAGCCGGATGAACTGTGATTGGAACGGGATGAAGTGGATCCGCCACATGGTGACAGCAGTGACGCCAACTATTGGTCAGTTTTGAAAATCAAGTAGTGGCGCCATCTATTGGTCAAGTTACGACCAAAGGGAAGTTCGCTGCTGCAGCGCAGTGTATATAACAGTCGGGCTTGACCGACTTTCTCAAATCATTGACTATCTGATCCAGAGTCGAACCTGAACCTAGCTTCAACGATCTTCTAAATCTGCCCCGCAAGCCTAGAGTGTACGCCTTTCTTATATTCACAGATTTGCTTTTTAAGTAAGTTGGCTACTTTTATATACCATTAGTATCTATTTGCTGCCCTCTCCAAAAACCAAAAGTGGTTCAGAGCCATATCTCAGAAATTATTAAGACTTTGAAATTGAAAATTTATGTGTTTGTTGTTAATATTGAGTTTTAGCCTTATTCCAATGACAATGACTCGAGAACATTTATTGCATGTTCTGATTGTTAACGATTTTTCTGTTTATTTTCTTATGAGAGATGAATGTGCATTCGGGTGAATGTTAAAGTCACTATTACAACATTTAGCTGTATGTACCGTCGATTTAATCCAAAGGTTTTTTTGTAGTTTTTAAAACTCGAAAAGATCAACATTGTCCATTCTATATAGTATGAGCTTTGGCACTCTGTCATTAAATACAGAGAGGGGACTGCTAATTTTGAGCCAAAGAGTATCTGGGATGACCAATTTGCTCTTGATTCTATTCCATTAGGAAGATGACGTTTTAGGTGCAGTAAATGACTTTGATGACTCATTTAAGCCAGACAGTGATGGTCTTCGTCTTTTTCTCATCAAGGACTGCTTTGCCTCTCATTTTGAATTTTTCTAGGTCCTTTGCGTTTGAGCAATTTATAAGAAAATGGAAGATAGCCTGAGTTATACCTATAACGGTAAAACTTCGTCTCGACCGAAGTTTATATACCCTTGTAGCTTGTATAATTAATATAAATTAGTAGCCTGATTCCACTGACACAAATATGTACATTCAGCCAAATGTACACATTATTGACAAGGCCTCCTATATACATTTTCTACACCTAATTTCTATGGCAGCTATACTATATAATTGTCCTATCAAACTTGGTGGAATTGTGTGAAAGCATAGAAAACTTAACTTGAAGTCAAAAAAGTATTTCTCACAAAACTACTTTTTCGACCGATCGTTCCTATGGCAGTTATATGCTATAGTCATCCGATCCGGCCGGTTCCGACTAATGTGCGGCGTATTTGTACCGTATTTGTATTTGACTTCGTGCCAAGTTTGGTTAAGATAGCTTTAAAACTGGCGGAGGAGATAG
Organism: Lordiphosa magnipectinata; assembly: GCA_037044535.1. NCBI lineage: Eukaryota > Metazoa > Arthropoda > Insecta > Diptera > Drosophilidae > Lordiphosa > Lordiphosa magnipectinata. The sequence continues at coordinate 34,869 of JBAMBO010002594.1, read as the reverse complement.
TATAGAAACATACAGGCAGACGGATATGGCTATATCAACTCAGCTCGTCGTGCTGATCAAGAATATATAAACTTTATGTGGTCGAAGATGCTTCCTTGTATGCGTTACAAATATCTGGACAATTTTAATATAAAAGGGTATAAAAAGGATTCAAAAAGTGATGTCGCTTATTACACTAGTTTACACCCAAAAAGACCCATTTCTACTTGTCGCATTATTTAGTGTAGTTTGGAATGCTGAGCATCTTTTTCCCTAAATTATTTTATGGTAAGATTTTTGTAATAAGAATTTATTTTTAGTAGGTACACTTATATTTAAAGCCATATCTCACTTCAGTAACGTTAGATTTAGTCAAGCAAGATATGATTCGAAAGATTATTGAATTTCCAATAATTATTGGATTTACACGATTATTGCGAAAACGCAAGAGAATTATTTTTTAAACGCCTAAGAAAAATATAAAAAATTATTTTGTATTATTTCTAGAATCGCTCTTCTACGAAAAAAAAATAAGGTATTGGTGAATCAAATAAGTGGATAAGCACCGCAGCCGCAATGTGGCGTCAGCTGCTCAAAACAAAATTAGGTCCAGAGCCTATTTACATAGATTCCACAAATGTGCAGTAGCGTAACATTAACTCTGCGAACATACAATATGTAAAGTGGGGCGAAATCGTCAATAACATATACCGATTTTAATGATCTCTGTTTTGATGGATTCGTCGTCGCCCCGAATTGCAGAATAACTATTAATAACTTTTATTTAAATGGTCCAAAGACCGTGAAATTTGCAAATTTTTCATATAAGTTAACAATATTAAGAAGATTGGATAAATATTAATTGTAGAAAGAAAAAACAAAGAAAATTGCCAAAATTTGCAAAATTTCATGAGTTTAGATTATCGTGAAGATTTAAAAGTTGGCAATTGCCGACGGGTAAATAGGAGGTGTAGGCCAATCCGTCCAAAAAATTGCAAAAATTAATATGATGAGTTAAGCTTGTCATGAAGACGGGTAAATTGATAGATAGTGAAGATAGAAAAGTTAAAAATAACTCAAAATTTGTTTAATTTTATAATGAGTTTAGATTATCATAAAGATTTGATAGATGGCAATTGTAAAGTAAACCGCACTTCTTAGTTTTGTGTTTAAAACACTAATGGGGGCGTAGCAGCGCAAGCCGTGTACCTGTTATTTTGTAATAAAATAGTCGGAAAACTATTGATTGTAGTAAAATGGTGGCATATACCAACTTTTAGAGCGGATTCAGTGAAGATACGCCAAAATGGTGCGGAACCAATAAAGACCCATTTCTTCTTCTATATGAAGCATTCTGAACCGCTTAACGGTCTTGGCCGCTACTATAAGTGCTCGCCAATCCTTTCTGTTTTGCTCGAGGAGGCTTCAGTTATTCACACCATGCTTGGCAAATGTCTTTCCATACCGTCTTTTTTAAAGTCTTTAGGTTCCGATTTGTCACTGAAGATTTTTTAGGTCGACTCATTTTCTGACTTGACTTTTCTGACTAAGCTTGATCTATTTAAGCTTGATCTGTTTGGAGTCACTGGGAATTTGAGCTGACTAACTCGAACCAAAACAATTTCTAACTTAATCCACTGAATCACAGGGCACTTTGACTCCATTCATGCAGAGCTCTAGTAGGTACCAACATTAAAAAGTAGGGGTAGAGTCAAAAATAACATTTTTTAGAAAAAAAACTTTATGTGCTTCGCCTTTTGTTTTTATCTTGATTATTTTCCAGCCTCGTGACATGAAATGTTTTTACTTAGGCTTAATATTTATCTAATCTGAAATGCACTATAAGATCCGACAAAAAACACCGAATTTATGCACGAAACAATTTGCTTATTTTTTTAACACGGACGGTAGAGCAGCGCTGGCAGCGCTGCGTGTGTTTTTAATAAAACACCGCAAAATTAAGGTTTCAGGGTACTTCTCTCGCTCGTATATGTTAAATTTAGTTTTCTTCCTTACATTTTGTTAAATCTTTTTACTACTTTCCTTGTTTCGATTCACCATATTTACTTGTTTCTAACTTCTCTTATATTTTGCCTTTTCCATCTTCCTGTCTGCCCACTTCCTTCCCTTGTTTTTATTCGATAAAAGTGTTTGTCTCTGGGGGATAACAGTTTACGGACTTCATATTTCGACCTTTGCAGTTTACATAGAGCGATACCAGATCATGATATATATTACTAGATTTTGTGAACTTTTAAAAAAACGCATACATATTATATTTATTTTTTTACATAAACTATTAATAAATGAAATTCGATTTGAATATTCATAATTTATTTCCCTAATTGGTAAATTATTGCGTGTCTATGTTCCCTGTCTTTCACCTGGTTTAATAATTGATTCATTGATTAATGGAGCTTCCTGTTGCCTGGCGTGTACACCTACCCACAGTTTTTCTATACTGAATCACACTCTTCCTGTCTCCTCCTTAAATGACCTCAACCAACTCAAAACATTTGTCTGGTTGTTCATTTCATTTGGAGTTTATTTTATGTGATTTTATTTTGTGGCCTGCTTATCTGAAAAGCATTAGTCAACATAAAACAATTTGAGTGTACACACAAACATACAGACATATAGAATGTACATACTTGTATAACAAAAAAGGCGAACTAGAATGGAGAACAAAAAATTAACTCATGCGGCGGCCTTTTCAGTTTCAGTTTCGTTTTCGTTTGCAATTTTATTTTCACTTTGGTGTTTGGCTTGGCTACTTTTAGCTGCACATTGTTGGTATCACCCGCCCAGTTCCCCAGTCCCAGGCTATTACACATTGCTGATATTGATGGATATAGTATACATAGGCTTATTCATATATGAACATCAATTATTTTTGTTATATAGGTATGCTTTATAACGAATGAACTCTGGCTCTGCCAAGCCATTTTTGTTTAACAAGCTAAATGAATTATTAAATATGCTAAGAATCATGGGAAATCTATTAAAGTGAGTTCTGGTCATACTGTTGTTACATACATTATTTTTTTCGTATTTAATTCATGCATAATTTTTTGTCTCATAAATATGCAGCCAAAGCAAATAAATATGCTCAAGTTTATTTTTGACATAACAACAATATACATTCTTACGTATGTACATATTTTTGAAAGTACGTACTTGCATGTATAATTGATAACATTTTATTGTGATTGCTTGGTCAGTAAAAACGAAAACGAATTGGATAAGTTGCATATTAATACATACTTCATTTTTCTTGTTTCTTGATATATTTTGTGTACAGCTACCAATTATCGTCTGACACAAACATTTTAGAGTACTTTCCCAAAATCATTAAAAATGTGTAGCCCTCTGTTATAGGACTTTTTGGGACCTAATCAGTGTGGGTGTGGGTCGGGTGTAGCGTACCGGTAGTATGTGTGGCTGCTGGTGCGGGAGGTTGTGGGTTTTTATCTTTCTTTAGAAAATAACTTTTACACATCTGATCACCTTCACCAGCTATTGGCGCCAGCTGTGAAGTAACTAGCCATGAAAAAGCTTCTCAAACTTTGCCGTTCGGATTCGGCGTTAAACTGTAGGTCCCTTTCTCTTGTACGAAAAATTATAAGCACACACGCCATGAGATTGAGAGAAGCTTGGCTTTGGCCCCTTTGGGGGCTGTAATAGCCAATTTTGCATTACATCAATGTGGGTTCCGATTTTATAAATAATAATAATAAATATGAATAAAATAAAAACTTTTCGTTTGGTTTTTCTGAAACATTATCCAATGCAGCTTACCTTAAAACAAATATCTTTGGAAAGAGTTACTTTATGTGGCCACATGACCCAAATATGTAAGCAAACCTCGCTAAACACACGTTCGTCCAAATATGGGTCATTCTTTTACAAATCTAACGGTTTCCAGACTCACCATTTTTAATATCAATAAAAAAACTTTAAAAAAAATTCTTTAAAACTCTTTTGTACACCAAACAAAATCATTATTTAATACCTTTTTAAAATAAATTAATAATATTAAATAATTCTTGCTAAAGTTGATATATAATTTTCAATCAATGTTAATCACCATGATATAGCTTCTAAGAATATAAAGCAGCGATGCCCAGCCGTATGCTCTTTGGGTACGTTTTGTTATTGTAATTGCACCAAACATAGGAAATCAATGATCGTATACATGCAGGGCGCGAAGCATACAAAACGACACACATGCTAACGATTTCGTGTGTATGCGACGCGCAGAAGAAAAACCGGTTTTGTTCTCTTCTTTCATTGGTGTTAGCGAGCGCAAGCGAACTGATCAACAACAATTTCATTATTGGTATTGGTGCTTATCTTTGTGAGTATTGGTGAGTGCTCTGTCGTATGCTGCTTTTGGGCATGCCTGATATAAAGGGTGGTTGTCAGTGTACATTTTTGAGACCTCACGAGTGATTCGTAACATGTGGCAACGCCAAAATCGCTCAGTAAGGTTTGTCATTTCACCATGAATAGACTAACAAACGAAAATGTATTGCAAGTCATTGAAATTTTTTGAATACTATTCGTCCGTATGGTGTCCGAGGTATAAAAAGCTTAAGCTGCCTTTACACTTGTCATATATCTCTAACGATAGTGTAATAGTAAATCAAATAAATTTAAATGTTTAGAAAATTTAGCCTTCTTTGATGAAATAGGACACGTTCTATTTGATAAGAGATTCTCTTTAGAGAAGTTTGACTGCCTACTATTTAGAGATATATGAAAAGTGTAAAGCTTTTTGCCCTTCGCTTGCCATCGTACTTCAGCAGGCTCGTCGTTAGCTAGCCGAAGATCAGTCATTGGTGTTCCTCTCCATAAGTTCTTTATCGTTGATTTAGACTCTTTTGAACTTTCAGGTCGTCTTAACTTCACTGTTCCTTCTAAGACAAATATAAATTATTTCTTATTTTTAATCCTAATATTCCAGCAATTGTCAAGTTAATGTGCTTGGATCGAAGCATGCCCAGATGAGGATATTTAGATAGCCAAAATGAGAGTACTTTGCTAATAAAGTAAAATAAAAATGAAAATCGATTTCATTGCCACTAATATTTTTGTAAGATTTATATTTCATGACCGACTGCTAGCTCAACCGTGAAGTATTTATGTATGTATTTCCTTTTAAAATGCTTCCATACATTGCCTTATTTTCAAAACGTTATTGATGACAAATTTTTGTGTTAATTTTAACGCACTACGCGCGTTCATTGCCTCCACCACTTCGGTTGGTTCGGGGTTGAGTTTTGTTTTAATAATTTATTTTTGTGTTCGGTTAATTTTACACTTGAACAAAGGAGCGATCAACTTGTGTTGTTGCATCTGGTAGCTTTTGTTGATTTGTGTGCCATATGATTCATGCTCAGACGAATATGAAGGCGCTGACGATGTGGAGAAAACGTTGACCAAAATTGGTATGTCAGGAAACACATGATGCCCGCCAGACCCACGCATTAAGGCGTTGCCACAAGATACATACAGCACTCCTGATAAGTGTGTATTGGAAACATTTTCATATAGACAACCCCCTGTGTAATCAGTCAAACAGTTGGCCTTGCTTTCACTTGTGCTGCCAAAACAAAATGCACTAAAAAAAATGTCTAGAACGAAAATTTGTGATGCAGTTTGACGATTCACTTCCACCTCATTTCATTCATCTAATCTTTGCGCGTCGACAACAACAACAACAGCCATTTACGGTTATAATACAATCAATAAGCCAAACAAAGCGCAACAAAGCAATGAAATTGAAACGAAATGCGTTCAAGTGGCAGAGAGAGGGGGACTACATGCTGGCTAGAAGCTATCAATGGCAATGCCAATAAATAATATTAAGTGCGGACGCACCACACGGCGTATGCGCAATGTTTTCTGCTGCGCCATCAATGCCAGTTGCTGAGCCATAAAGCGAATTACAATTTGGTCGTCAAGGGGGGTTGGGGGTTCTTTGATCACTCAGTTGTGAATTTGCCAAGTTTATAAAAGTATTTTTTACATTTACTGCAGAAAAATGCACATAGAGTATGTATGAGTAAGGGTTACCAATCTTTGGATATGACAAAAATGTGGTGATTAAAACAGTACATGAGATCAAATAACTCTTCAGATCCTGAACTGTATTCTAAATAAAGCATGTATTCTGAAGGGTCGCAAGTCGTCGAAAAGGCTTTATTTAACGTGCCTTAGAACTTACTTAGACGAAACTTACACTCAGAAAAAAACCAAGAGCTTTGTGTATGAATCTAGTACAAACGGTGTCAATAGTGCGGTAAATACGAAAATACTTGATTCAAGTACAATATTCTTATTTCAGGTATGATTTTTTTAATCCCAAAATAATTGATTAACGACTGTTTTTTAAGTACATTTTGAACTGTTTTAAAATCATTTATATCATACTTTTAGGTTATATTGGTCTTCAGTACAGCCCGATATATTCTTAAAATAAATGAAAAATATTCTTAATTGAAGTCTAATAAATTTAAGGTCAACCCCAATACAATCTTTAAACAAATCAAAAGTTCATAAAGTAGGTACAAAATGTTCCCAATTTGTTCTTGAAAATATACCCCTATTAAACCGAATATGGCTGGAAAAATCCAAAGGAAATGAATTAACCAAAGACCAAGTTGAATTTATTCCATGAGTAAAGTGTGAGAAAAAGGAGGGAGTTTTAAGAACAGATTCGACCACAAATAATTCCCATTTCCCGTTGCACACTTCTTGGAGCTAGCATAGTAAGTCTATTTTGTCTCCAATCCAAGATATTTTGTACTTGAACTAACAAAGCGCTTTTCTTACATTATACGGCTGTAAGTACGAAAAGTTCTTTATATAAGAACGTTTGTTCTCTTTTTAATATCATTTCGATTATAGAATGTTTCGTACTTAAGTACATCCAAGAACAAAACAAAACTGTATAAATCATGGGTGCCCAGAATGAGCAAATGCACAAAATACAACTCAAGCAAGAACAACCACAAGAATTAGAAAGAGAAAACCGATTTTTCATTGTGTGTGTGTGTGTGGTCGTTGCTGTCTCAAGAACACGCGCGCGAATTGATCGCTGACAACGCAAAGGCAACATTGTTGTTGCTTTTTAATTTGCCAGAGACATAGGAGAGAAAGAGAAGAGAGTCACATATGATGTTGTTGTTGCAAGTCTGCACGCGCCAACAACAAAACCTTATCTCGGAAAGAAAGAGAAGAGAGCACGCTTATGAAATTGTTTTTGCTTTTTATAATCTTATGTCCGCGCGAATCGTATGCGCGCGGGCTATTCCTTTGCGCAAAGCAAAAACAAAGATTCCTTTAAGTTAAAATGAGAACGAAACTCTCTTAAATATTTTGAGCACAAATGTTATCAAAGTACTTGAAATGACCACAACACAACTCCACTCAATCACCACATATTTTTCTGTGACAAATTCACAAACTCTGCTAGCTTCACTCCGCTCGGCTATCTCCACTCCGTTCTGCTATCTGTACGGTTTGAAAGATAGGGAGATATCGACATAAAAAAAGTTGGGGTTGATCAAAGCAAAAGTATTGCTGAATTCAGTGGAGATGACATCAGTCTGCAATTGATTTTGAATGAAGCGACAAAGTGTGATGATATCGGCTTTTTATTAAACCGTATTGACATGGCAAGTTGCGTGACCGGCATTGATTCTGAAGATGTTCAGTGGCAAATTAAATCACTTGATATAAAAGTAAACAAACTAGGAAGTGTACGCAGTCATGACATTAAGTCATATAAGAACAATTAGTACACTTACAAGCAGGTACGGTTACAGCTATAACTTATATTATAAAAGTCCACATTTAATAGTTAATTCCAGAATTTTATTTTATTACTCTTGAGATAGCAGTTATTGAGGACTTATTTTTTTTTTGAGAAAGGCTCTTTCTTAAATATATATAATCAGAAAGTAATTTTTATGGCAAAATATTATTGAAAAACTCTGCAAAAAAAGTTTCTTGTGGATTTTGATAGCGGATTGCGAATAAGATGTTTTTGTGCATTGAGAATTCTATAAGATTTTTATAAAAAAATGTGTAATTTTCCGTTCCTGCTTTTGGAGATCATCAATTTGATTAAAAAAACCCCAATCTAGATCTAAGTCAGAGATGGGCGCGTCGCGACGTTCACAATGCACACGCAGGCAGCGCTGCCTCGTGTGCATTGTGAACGTCGCGACGCGCCCATCTCTGATCTAAGTACTTAGTAATAAAAGTCAACTGATTAAGCGTTCTTGGTAATGCATATATGACACTCGCCAATATTGTTCCTGACGAAAACAATATTGGTCGCTAACACGGCATTCTGTGCTGGTAAATGCTTCTTGTGAAGCGACTAGTTGAAGAATCAAACTACCAACACTAATTTATATTTTTTCAGTTTTCGCAAGCTTTGTCTAGTTTATCATATAGGCATTACTACATTCTTAGAAAATATACTTTATGTCAACTTAATACGAATCAGATATTGCAACACGAACATATCGTTTGGTGCCCGATGGGTAAAACACCTTGTATTAACATTCGTAACGTTTACTTTTAGTGTGCCCAGGAGATTTGATTAGGCATTTCAATTGACCTCATAAAACCTATTTACCTTTCCAAAACATTTTGTAGTCCATTCCTGCAATTGTAGTTTCTTTTGTAAATATATTTGTCATTATTCTGCATTCTTTTCATTGAAGTTGCAGATTGAATTGTCTGAGGCTCCACAATGTATAATGAATTCACAGAGTTATGTAAGGAAGGCGATTTCGATCAAACTCGCTCAAATGTCTACAGCTTGGCTGTTTATCCATATAATTCAACGAGCGATAGTTTTATTATTGTACTTAAATTTTTTTTAATGAAGTTTTTAGATTCAAATTTTGTAAAAAAATTTAAGCAAAAAAATGTTTTTTTCTTAATGCAAAACTTAATAACTCCGAAACAATTTTCTCTGGTTCAGCTTTGCAGAGCGGGTTGAGAAAGTCATTAAACCTAGGTCAGTTACCACATAGAATGAGGGCGAGCTGAATACAAGTTAAAAATTTTTTTATCCCGACTTACGGATTGAAATTTCAAGTATGACTAACTTCATTGTACTTAAATCAAGTGTGAAGTGCTTGGAACTATCCTAGAACTTATGTACCAAGTACGGATCAGTGCTTGGAAATCTAGTAGTCCGTACACTCAATACTTGATTCAAGTACAGAATTCTTATATCAAGTACGATTTTTTCAATTTCGAAATACTTGATTTAAGACTGTTACGGGATATATTAAGTACATTTCGAACTATTTTAAAATCTATTTGATCATACTTTTAGGTTTTAATGGTGTTAAGCAGCGTTGGTCAAGAAAAGCGAGGCTAAAAAGTGAGAGTGTATTGGTGCGCGAAAATAAAACGCCGTTAATCAGCTTCAGCTGTTTACTCTCTTGGCCTCAGCTTCGGCATGCGTTCGCCTCGTGTATGTCTTCGGCCTCTGGGGGCAACCGGTGACCATCGCTGGTCTTAAGTACAACCCGATTTACTCTTAAAATAAGTAAAAAAACATTCTTAATCAAAGTCTAATAAATTCTTAGGTCAACCCCAATACATTCTTGAAACAAATCAAAAGTTCATAAAGTAGGTACAAAATGTTCTTGGTTTAAGCCCATTAAATTCTAAAACTATTTCCAATTTGTTCTTAGAAATATGCCTCTGTGTTAAATAAAAAAGGGCTGTAAAATTTCAAAGGAAATGAATTAACCAAAGACCAAGATGCATTTACTGTACGTCTGAAATATACTCTCACTCCAAAAGCGCAGTGTGTTGAGCAGGACCAGGAACAGATTCGACAATAAATAATTCGCCTTTTCCGCTGCACTCTTTTTGGAGTTAGCATTGGAAGTCTATTTTGTCCCCAATCCTAGATATATTGTACTTAAACTAAGAACGCGCTTTTCTTACATCATTCGGCTTAATGTAAGTACCAAAAGTTATTGATTCAAGAAGGCTTGTTCTCATTGTAATACCATTGACAGTCCTTTTTCGATTCTAGAATGTTCGTACTTAATTGATGTACATCCTAGAAAAAAAAATACTTTAAATTATATATACAAAACTGTATAAATTCTATCCCGATCGACCTAGACCTAGAGTGTGCTCAATTTAATCCTTTCGTGTTGTTTTATAAAAATAAAAGCTATTTATTACTTTTGCATTATTTTCCAACTTTTTAACTAAAGATATGGTTAGTGTTTACTATAAGGTAAACCATCCCAAAAAGTCGTACGTTTGTTTTTTCGATTTCAAAACGGTTTTGGACCAAATTTGGACTCTAAGTCGCTAAATGGGAGCATGGCTGATAATGATGGCAAAAGAATGCAATAAATATCTGACGAGCGTTTTCGATACCTTTAACGAACTATCGTATTACTACTTCCCTCTCTTTTTAGACCTCTTTGTTATCATTTTACCAGTTTCAGGAATCTCTTGTAGACCATATCGTTACCAAGGACTCGGTCACTGTGAAAATGGAGTATTCATAGATTTGTAAAAGCTTAAAAGCTTCAAGTTTATGAAAAAATACTACATTTAAATTTTTACTTCAATTGAGTTACTTAATGCGGGGATGACACTTACTAGCTTACTGAGTGGAAGTAAGAAGATTATAAAACCCTTATGAAAAATATGTATTCACAACGAATTTTACTATAAAGTTCCTCATGAAGTATTTGTTTTTAAGGAAGAGGTGTGGAGGCGCAGTAAACGCAGGCAAATCTTCATGGCATAGATGCGGGCATTTGGTTTTTTGACAATTTTCTTTGCTTCATGTCGATTGATTCGATGCAGGGTTGATAACTATCTGTCAAATAGATTGAGAGAGCATCATCAAGCAAACCTCACCTTGTAAACGGGAACTTACACTCATAAAATCGTCCTAAAATTTGGAAAAATTTCGGTATTTGAGACATTTTTTTTACTGAAATTTAGTAAAATTATCTTAAAAATTAATTTTTTTTAGAAAATATTTTTCTAATATTTTTGGGCGGATTCTATAGGAGAATTTTGGTCGATTTTGGGGCTTTTAAGTATGAGTTGGATTTGAGTGTAGAATGAGAGATAAGACTTCAAGCAGGATTATTTGTGAACCGCTTGGAATTGCTTGAAAATTTCCAATCCAATTTATTCAAAATCTCAAGATCTCATAGATGTATTTTACTAGCAGTGTCATTTGTAGATATTTTTTATTTCACATTGAAGACAAAGAGTCTTCAAAGGACCCCAATCGCTGTCTGCCTACCCACCTCAGTTGAAGTGTGATATGATTACCGGATTTCACACCCACTCAAAACTGAATTACAATTGTTACAGCTACAACTAGCCGCAAATACTAAAAACAGAAAAACCGCAGTGCGATTGAAAGTTACAGATACAAATGTACATACATATCTGTTAAATTGAAACAAGTGCAGCTAATGACGACGGAGACGGTGGTGATGCACTTGAACTTGATACACCGATAACGATATGCATTGTCAAAGGCGTGGCCCCGTCCCGCGTGTCCCCTTAGCAACCCCCTTGTGTTGCATCCGCCCCCGCATGAAATGCATATGAAACAAAAAAAAAAGATAATTTTTTGCTCTCTGCTTGTTCTCGTTGTCTGGCCTCGGCCCTGGGCCGGTTCTTCGTGGAGTCACCAGCAGTCTGAGTACCCAGAGTCAGAGTCGGAGTTATTTTAAAATCCAGCACACACACAACCGCACACACACACACACTTGACTCTGGCTCCAACTTCAGCAGGCAACTCTTGTTCGGTTTCTTTTGCTCTGTAGTTTCCCCATAAGCATCTTTTATATTTCGATTCTTTTTTTCGGTTGTCTTTTCTGCCGCACTTATTATTTTCTATATATACAGAAATATATATATATAAATCGCCCTGCAGCTCACACTCACCCTTCTTGGCTTGCTCTCAACGATTTGTTCAACTTCGATGCCGTCTGACATGTTTGAGGCGATGATGTGGTTGCAGGAACACAGACTGGGAGGATGCTGGCTTTGCTTTTGGGCCAGTGGATGAGAAGAGTTCAATGGAATTTGGGCTAATTTTTGTTTGCGCGGGCTGCGATCACCAAATTGATATATTACGATCACAAGAAAAAAATGTGTGTGTTTGCCTGCCTCAGACAACTCCGTCCGACTCGCACGAATTGTTGCTCACGAATGCGAAGCTGCCGGCGTTTGCAACTCCAACGAAGTGACGAGCGTTTGTCTGAATCAACGCAGACGCAGCACTCTGGCAAAATGAAGCGGACAGCGCAGTCGCTGATAAAACCCCAAGACAGAGAGAGAGCAAGTAAGAGAGTCAGGGAGAGAGAGAATGAATGAGAACAGTAGCTAGGGCACTGTGGGTAATTCTGATTGGATTTAGATCGAAAAGTTATCAAAATATTTTCACACAATCTATGAGTAAATAAACTCAGGTTATTCACGCCAGCTTGTATACTTATGTATACTGAGGCTAGCTATCTATGCGAATGTTGTACTATATTTGCAAGTACTTGCTTCAACTGATATTTCCGATTGAATACATATGGGATATAAGCTCACTTTACCCGTCCTTGCCGGGTGAGCTTACACTAAAATATTTTATTTCAGGGATGGAAGCCGGTACTGAACCGAACCAAACCGAAAAATGTAATATAGTTTTGAGATCAAGTTAATTTCAAATTTTAGCACGCTCCCTGCTTCCCCCGCAATTTGGAAAAATCAAAACCAGTTTTGTTCGTAACTTTTGTAGTGATTTGCTTTCGAATTGATTTCGCGAAACAGCTGCTCCATACAAAATGTGCAGAGTGTTCAGAAAATGTAAGGAAAGTAAGGTCATACTTATTGATTTTTAACCTCAATTAAATAGATATAACGAGCGCATGGAATCATGAAACATGGAAGTTTATATATATTATCATTTTAAGTATTCAAAAAAGATTATTTGAATTTGGCGCCAAACAACACAGAGCATACCTATTGGGGCAATTATGTTATAGAACACACTAATATGTTAGCATACTAAAAAAAATAGAAATATGAGAGTAGCTTCGTCATCAGGTAACCAAATTCATCGAGAGAACATTTGTTCAACGGAGAATTAAATGGGCTCTCATAATAAACTTTAAGGCAAAATCGCATAGAATAAAATAGTTAAGCCAGTGGTGGCCAAAGTAGAAATTTCGAAAAAATAGTTAAAAATTCCACATCTGTAAGCCGCATTTCTCAGTCATCGCGTTAAACCAGTCAAACCATTGATAAAAATATATTAGATTGCTCTTGTCGCTATCGCAATAGACAAGGTTATAAATAATCAGACGGTCCATGCGCGCGTTGTATCTAAATAGATTGAGGTAAAAAAGCCAAAAGCGGTTTTCGGCCTATAACTTCAGATTTTGGGGCTCCCCGAGGAAAACCAAGTATGAGGAAGTGCTATACGCGACCTGCTCCACAGCGTATGCTATGTCAATACCCAGGTTATTAAAATTTTTATGATTTGTAGCACTGTGTTATTTATTATTTATGATATTTTAATGATTTAATAAATTTATACCTGGTATTATTCACTGAGATTCACGGTTGACCTTGCATTACTGGGATTATGGCTGACTACTGCGGGCTCTCTGCCCTCTATCTCAAAAACGGTTGGGCGTATGAAAAAAATTGTGAAAACGAAATTTGTCGCAAAATTTGCTGCTCTAAAATTTGTATAATAGGTGTTTACACTATTGGAGCAATAGAAATGTGACTTTTGGCACAACGTTTAGAACGCCAAAACAAAGGTGTACAGAAGTTTCCAGCTTATTATCTCAAATTCCGAGCTGAAACCCTAATTTGACTGGACTAAAGATCTAGGTGTTCATTCAGACAGACGGACAAGCCTCTGCTCTTGATGCTGATCAAGAATACGTATATATATGATCGGAAATGTTTCCTTATACATTTGAACGCCTTTAGAATACCATTTTACTCTACCAGTAACTGGTATAAAAACTTTTGGTATGGACCATGATGCTGTCGATGAAGTGATGGGCCAGCTAATGGACGATCTAACTGCAATTGCATGCTGTCGGCGAGGAACCAAGTTCTGTGTGTTCAAATTAGTCAACTGGCTAACCAATGTGCTGACATTTTTCAATGCATTCTCCAAATGCTCCGTGTCAGTTTGCTTCGATTGTCGATTGTGTCAACCAGAGATTAAAACCGAAACGAATAACGGTTAGGGTTATAGCCTAATTACACTGACATCCCACATCATGAGCAGTGATTGGAAAGGTACTCAATTTTCCTACCTAGGTAGGTGCAAGGTAAATGTCAAAAAATATACCTAGGTAAGGTAAAAGGTATACGATTTTTCCAGTACCAAGGTAAAGGTACAAAAAGGTACTTTTTAAATGCCTTTTAAAGCATGGTTTATCCAACACCACCTACCCGAAAATGTTGTGAACTGAATGACGTGAACTATCCAACCAAAACTTTGAGGTTTCATCGAAATTTCAACATAAGTGTACGGAAAATAAACAAAAGATTCTTAGGAATCAGTACAACAAATCTGTGTTCCGAGACTCCCAAAATTTCTACAGGGACATAGACTTTTTTTTAGTTTTAAGTCAGAAAAACATATTTTTTATTTTTTTCTTTCTGACTATTAGGCTAGAATTCCTATTATTTGAATTTTCGACATAATTTACAATATATATTTTAAAAAAATAACATTAATCACATTCGTGTCAACTTCACAAATGGCTTTATCTAAAGTATGCGAAATAAGTCACCTTATAAATCTTATGATCTGCTGCCAGAGCTTTGCTAATCATTTTTTCAATTTCTTTTTTTTTGCTTAGTTTCCTCTAAGACAATTTCCATGCTTCCAATAACAATAATAAGACTCTATAATGTGTCGTTATTTTTATTAAAATGCTCATGCGCCTCGCATTACAGAACGAAATAACTGAGCTTACATTCGTACATTCGCTCTTCGTACACGTGCAAACAGGCGTAAATTTAAAGGAGATTTTTCGGCGTAAGTTTTTGCCAATAAAAAAGTGAGGTTTGACTCATAATCTGAAGATTTGAATCTGAAATTAACTTTAATTTTGCAGGAATGTTTCAAAGCGAATACCTCTCTAATGAAGAGCGAACTAAAATATCGCCATATCGCGAAATAGGGATGCCTCTACAGGAATTCGCTTCCGAAATGGCGAGAAGATATTTTAAAATTCAAAAGTATTTAAAAGATTCCGAAAATCACAGAAAATGACCTTGTTTTGGACGCCCGCCATTGCTGAAAAAACGTGATAAAAGAAGAATAAATAGAAAAGAATTAAAGAAAACCTAAGTTCATGCCATATTTCCCACGAACTAGTTCTCCCAGTATCGAAGCGTTGGGTGCAGCCAATTTTACGTGACGATCAATTCGATTCATATGAAAAAAGGACCGTCAAATGTCAATTACTTCCTAGGCACAAAGTTGCCCGTATGCACTTTGCTGAGATGCATAAGTTTTAGGACTTAGAGTTGCATTTGGCTTTGCTGGAAAGAGTTTAATATGATTTGTAACAAATAAAAAGATCTCTGAAAGGTATGCCGAACTATTTGACAAAGTTTTTGTAATTATGGACAAGAATATTTTAGAGATTCTTGGACATTCCAACAGGATAATGCTGCGTACCACGTTTCAAAACGCACTAACCTATTTTCTTAAGAAAAACAAATAGCGGTTATGATGTGGCCCGCAAAAGGTCCAGATCTTAATTCCAATGAAAAATTTTTGGAGATAGTTTCCAACAAAGTCTACATGCATCGGAGGCAAGTTAGCAAGGTAAAAGAACTTAAAAAGTCTATTATCGTAGATTGGGCTATATTGGAAGCATCAATTCTTCGATACTTAGTTAATTCAATGCTAGGACGTGTATTGAAGGGTTTTAACAGTAATGGAGGACATTTTTAGGTATATTAAAAAAATCACGGTGACTACACCTTATTAAAATCGAAATATTCTGAAATTATCAGTTCACTTATTTCGTTCTGAAATATAAAAAATTAAATTTTTTAAAATATATTATGATTTCATTATATCTTTTAAGAATTGGAATTGAATTGTTACTTCGTTAAGTTGAAAAAAAAAACAAAAATGTTTGAATATATTTCCAGCTTTAGTATATATCAAGGATTATATGATTGTAAGGTGACTTATTTCGTATACCTTATTTATATTTATTTACGTATTTGATCTTGGTCTTGGCCTAGATACATAGGAAGTAAAGCGATATGGACAAGTTTTTAAAACTTCTTAAATAGTAAAATTAGCGACCTAATTATTTAAGCTGATAGCAAAGTCTACTGGTGATAGGGTCCTAGAATATAATTTGGTTTGTTGTGTGTTAAATAAAATGCTGTCATTTATAATCAACTTTGAATAGTAATCGCATTTTGAAACCATTCAAAATATAGTTCATGTACCTTATTTCCATGCTAGTTGTGCGACAGCTTTCTGTAGGTAAGGTAAAAGGTACTGCAATTTAAAAATATCGACCCAACAAAGATGACAAATTTTGTCACGGAAAATGATTATGACTCATGATGTGGGATATTAGATGTGCTCAGTGTAATAAGCCTATTACGGTTACTGTTTTGTCTGATCGGTTATATTTTGGCTGTGCAATATGGGTTACGGTACGGGTAACGGTTATTAACCTTATTCTGTTTTGGGTTTCGGTTACGGTTATTAGTATAAAAATTCACTTTGACAAATCAAGCATACAACAGCGGCCCCATTTCGAATATCATTTATTCAGTAAAAGTAATAACTTCAAATTTATTATACAGAAGAATTTTCGCCTATTTTAAAGTTTAACATTATAAGTTTTAACAAAAAGATAAGAAACCACTTCATTCACAAAAGTATCGTGTTAAGTTTAATTAATTAGAAAAATATGTATACATTGGTGAACGTATGTACTTTATGGAATCCGTAAATATAAAGTGTGAACACTTTAATTTAATTATGAAAATATTTAAAAATTTTGTTAATTAAATTTTTCAGCCAATTAATTTGTTCCGAATCTAGATCACGAATCCCATAGTAGCCACCACCAGTTGGGCTCTAAAAAAACAACGAACTATATTAAATTGTATTTTAAAATTATTACTTACTCTGCGGGGATTCGAACTCGGGGCCCTTGGTCTGAGGACGATTGGAAACGTCCTCTACCGGTTGCGCCGTTGCACACGCTGGCGATAAAGCTTCTTCTTGTATTGAATTAAATCTATCTTAAAACCATAAGACCACTTGTAATTCTCAAGCCCGAATTCCCTGGATAGTTTAATAAATGGTTCAAGTAAAATTTGGTGATTAAATATTTTTTTAGTTAAATCAGAGTTAAAAATCATTTATTTTAAGGGGGTATTCTCCATGTCAAGGCTGTTTTTTTGACCTTTTTTAAAAAAAATCTTATTTGAAAACGCAAAGAGGTTTTCCAATTCTGTCTTATTATTGTGTTACAAACAGATTAAAGAAAACTAACAAATTTTTCTGCTTCGATATGAGGGCTGTTCAAAAAGTTCTCGGCCGTCAAAGTGTCCAAAGAAAAGGTATAGTGCTGGCGGCCACGATTTCTCGTCTCCAGGTTGCCTGAAATGAAAAGTAAAAACGGGGTTATAATCAGTATAGATGTCATTCTGATCTGACCCTCGAAAAAAATTTTGTGATTTTTTTGACAAAATGGCGGCCATTTAAAAATTAAAATTCGATTTTGGGCCCTTTTTTTTGTAGTAAACATTTTTTTAAAATTTTGATTGAGAGTCAGACCAGAATGGTGACAATTCTGCGTCGATTTCACTAAGTTTCGTCAAAACCGGTTTAGTGTAACTGGACATGGCCGCCAGTTCGAAAAACTTGGTTTCAAGATAAATGCGTTTAAAGTTTGAAGTAATTTAAAAATTACTCGTTTTAGCGAAGACATTGTTCGACAAAAAGGCTATGTCTTCTAAAGTATTTTGAATTTCAAAAAATCCTTTTAGGGCGATATTCTCAAATATCTAAGCTAAAATGCAAAAAAAAATCGAAATAAAATTTTTGCACATGGAGAATACCCTCACACGGACAACGACACCTCTCAACTATCAGCAACAGCTTCAAGCACAAGTTCGCAGAATTTTATATTCAATGGGAGTCGGCTACTGGAATAAGTAGGTTTGGTCGAGCAATTGGTGGCATACTGCTTGGAGTAAACAAGCGACTTAAGAACTTTGACATTAAACATCACTTTACCAAACATGGATCTGTCAACAGTATAGAAGTATGGAATAAGACGCAAAGATTTACAGTTTTTCCACTATATGTAAGAGGAGGAGCTAATTGGAAAACCGAGTTCCGTGAAGTCTCTGACTTCTTCACTCAACACACCCCAACTAATCCAATAATACTGGGAGACATCAATGTACGAGTTGGGGAAGAGAACCAATTATTCGATGAGGTACTTATCAGTAATTTTGCAGCTGGAACGTCAAACTGAGTATCCCAGGATAAAGAACTCAACAATAATGGCAAGGAATTTTTAAACTTTTGTAAAGATAACAGCCTATTAGTATTAAACGGCCGAACAAATAGAGATTCGATTGGGAATTTTACATACTTAAGCAACATGGGTCAATCTGTCAACGACATCTGTGCGATTTCATTTGAAATACTGGACCAAGTGAAGGATTTTTCAGTGAAGAGAGCAATATGGTCTGACCACATGCCCATTGTATTGACTCTGAGAACACAACCTGACCAATCGACAAGTATAAATATGAATATATTACCAAAACTTAAATGGAAAAACAGTCAAAGAGAGCAATGTATGCGGAATCTGGACAATAATTTAGCCAGTATACGTCAAGAAACAAATAAAGGGCTAGATACCATGTTTGCAATAATCAAAGCATCAACAGTGCAACAGCTACCGAAAGGGTCATATAAACAATTTAAAAACAAGTGGTTTGATTCACAATGCTTGAGGCTTTTAGGGATTTAGTTTTCGGCTCTTTAAAGAAATACAAGAAAACGTAAAAACAAGTTGACCATCACATTTACAAAAAGGAAAAGAATGAATATGCTATGATCTGCGCCACAAAAAAAGAAAGTTACTATAAATCCTTAGACGACAAAATTAATAGCACCCGCAATAGTAAAGATTGGTGGGCCCTGGCAAGAGAGATAAGAAACATGCCGTGGAAAATGGGAACACAAGTAACAGCGCAGGCCTTTCAAACATACTTTTGCAACCTACTCAACTTCTCGCGCCGCTTATATGGTAATAGATGAGGAACTGGATAGGCAGATTACAGAGACGGAAATAAGAAATATGTTAAACAAAAGGAAGGTCAATAAAGCTCCAGGTATTGACAGAATAACCTACGAATTTTTTGAAAATGTGGAAAAATGGGAAAAATGATATTGATTTTTTTAAGACCTCTGTCATATTCCCCATTTTAAAGAAAGGAGACCCAAATGAGCCTGCAAGCTATCGCGAAATATCATTTATGAATTGTACGGCAAAGATACTAATGGGGATAATTAACGATCGTTTGGCAACATGGGTCGGAAACAATAGGAAGTTAAATGAATATCAAACCGGACTCAGACAAAAGTACTCAACGACCGATAATATAATATATACAATCTGGCATCAATAGTCCATCTGAGTTTGCACAAAAAAAAAAGGATTTACTGTTTTTTCGTGAATTTTAAAGCGGCATAAGACAGAGTTCCCAGACAATTACTATTCTACAAGCTGCATCAAATGGCAATGGTTACAAAAACTGTTAATTTTATTGAGAGAATATATGAAAGCACTAAAAGCGCCATTTGGACAGGAGAAGAAGTTTCTGATACTTTTGAAACTCATACTGGTGTCAACAAAGGATGTTTACTCTCCCCCTTGCTGTTTGCCTTATACCTTAACGATATGCACGAAGATTTAGATCAGGTATGCCCAAAAGCTGCATACGACAGAGCACTCACCAATACTCACAAAGATAAGCACCAATACCAATAATGAAATTGTTGTTGGTCAGTTTGCTTGCGCTCGCAAACGCCAATCAAAGAAGAGAACAAAACCGGTTTTTGTTCTACGCGTCGCATACAGACGAAATCGTTAGCGTGTGTGTCGTTTTGTATGGCTCGCGCCCTGCATGTATACGATCATTGATTTTCTATGTTCCGTGCAATTACAATAACAAAACGTACCCAAAGAGCATACGGCTGGGCATCGCTGATTTAGATGGTGGCGTTATTATAGAAGATACGAATATGGGCATTTCCGTCGAATGGTCAACCAGAACCGAAAAATAAAATGTTGATAATCATCGTATTTGTTTGTGTATAATTATACAAAAATGTCCAAATTTTTATAATACAATGGATTCATAGCATCTCTCAGTAGTTTTCATGAGGAAATTGGCCTGAAAACTGAAATATGTTATTTTTTCACTTAAAGCTACTTTTGAAGGCATTTTTATAATTAATTATTTTACATGCAAAACATATGTTATGTTTGCACTCTTTCTACAAAATCTCTTTATTGTAATAAATTAAGAAGAGGAAAATTACCAAAAGTCCAAAAAAAGTTTGATTAACGGTTAATTTTTGTTTGTTTCTTATCTATGTTCTAATCGTACGTTTGCGACCGAAAACATCATTTTATTGTAATTGCTTTTCATTGAATGCAAGCAGGTAGCAGACACAACACGTTTCAAATAAGTTAGGTGTCTCTAATTTAAATATAAAATAACTTTGGTGTTACTATTAACCAAACTTTTATTTTTGATTTTCAAAGGTGTGTACGTTCGCGACCGTAAGTATAGTTTTTTTTATAATCAATGCTTTTACTTTTTAACACGCAACTAATTATTTGTAGATGGGTAAAACAAGTGATATATTAATAAAATTAAAAGCGATCCACAGAAATTAAAAGAATTGCGCGAAAAGCAGTTGAGAGAATGAGAAAACGCCGCTCAGCATTGGCAAATAACAAAAATGTTCGAAAACAGGTGCAAGAAAAAGAACGCGTAAGGTTGAGAGATTACAGAGAAAAGAAGAAAAAATAAGCTCAACAAGAAGAAGAACATAGAGAGTATACTTGTAAACAAAGTCTGTGAAAGGCAATAAAAAAGGCAGAGAAAAAGGCATTACCAAGTGAATTAAAAAAAAAATTGAGATTATTTAAGCACTGTTTAATAAGTATTTCGAACCAGAAAATGCCAAAAAATAAAATGATTTGGAATGGGAGACAAAGTTGAAATTGGTTAAAGATATTTACTTGCGTGAAGATGTTAGCGTCCAGTCGGCAGCCAAAAAGGACACCCTCGTTGTTGATGGAATAATTGTTGCTAAGCGTTATATGCTGCTAACCGTATCGGAAGCTTACGAAATTTACAAAAACGAGTCAATTGGAGAATGCGTTAGCAAGACAATATTTTTCGAATGTCGACCTAAACACAAAGTCTTACTGGCAAAATAGATGAGTTTAGGTTTTTGTTTGTTAATTCAAATGTTGATATTATTTGTGTGTCAGAAACATGGTTCGTCCCTCAACTAAGTGATGTCTTAATTACATGTGATGGATTTGAAATACACAGATCAGACAGACAAAGCCACACGGGAGGAGTTGCAATATTCGTTAATAAAAAACTTAAAGCTAAAGGGGTATGCAAACAACCGCCGGAAAGTGCCATAGAATATCTGTTTCTGCATGTAGCCGGTCAGGGAATTCCAAAAAGTCTGCTTATTGGCTGCATCTATAGACCGCATCGTTCTATTGATTTCTCAGATGTGATTGAATTAACTTGTTCACTATCTCTAAGGTTTACTAACATAATAATAACTGGAGATCTTAATAGCAATATGCTAAGGGAACGAAGTTTGTTATCCGAAATGGCTTAAAACTAGTCAATTCCTCTCTGCCCACACATTTCTCTGATACGACTGATACCCTGCTCGACGTTTTCTTTGTCAGTGATGTTGATAAAATTCTACTTTATGACCAGGTTGCAGTACCAATTTTTTCTAAACATGACCTTATATTCCTAACATATGACTTTAATCCCTCTCAAATCGACACTACCGCGTGGTATAGGGACTTCAAAAACATTGACAGAATGCTACTAATTGACCATTTAGACCAGTGTGACAGGAACTCAATATATTCATTTATAGATGTTAATTCCCAATTGAATCAAATGTGCTTACTCATCAGTAACATATATGAAAAATCGTTACCACTGAAGCGAAGGGTATGTAATCACAAACATAATCCTTGGTTCACGCGGGATATTTCAATAAAAATTGCTGAACGAGACGCTGCCTATAAAAAGTGGAAAAGGTATAAGACTCCTGAGCACTATCAGCGTTTTAGAGCACTCAGAAGCCTAGTAAACCAAATGATTTATACTGCAAAAAGTAACCACTACTCTTACAAATTCCAAAGTGCAATATCTACCAATCAAAAATGGGGGAGCTGAAAAAATTGGGAATCGGAAAGACAGTTACCTCAAAGAAAATCGCAGCTGATGTAAATGAGCTTAACCTGAAGTTTGTGCAATCGAATATACCTGAAGCTATTAGTAATCCCTACCTGGATGTTGTAGTTAATAATACCTGAGATAGTAGCTTTAGTTTTATGTGCGTGAACCAATGTGATGTTCTTGAATGCGTCCTTAAAACGAGAGCGTAAGTTAAAGTCGGCTCTAACCGACTTCGATATACCCGTTACTCATGGAAACAAATGTTTATAGCCTTCCTGTATGCCTGAGGTGGGTCAGCCGAAAAGTATGTAACATTTTTTAACTCGGCTATTTATCATCCGATCTTGATGAAAATTTCAGGGCTTATAGATGTTGCGAATATAAATGTACATTTTAAATTTGAGATCGATATCTCAAAAATTGTGGAAGATATTCAACATTTTTTATTGTGGGGCGGGGGTGGGCGTGGCAAAAATTTGAAATAAACTTGATCTGCGTGCAGACAATAGGAGTCTACATTTCGAAATTGGTTGCTCTAGCTCTTCTAGTCTCTGAGATCTAGGTGTTCATACAGACAGACGGACGGACGGACAGACGGACAGACGGACAGACGGTCAGACGGACAGACGGACAGACGGACATGGCTATATCGACTCGGCTGTTGATGCTGATCAAGAATATATATACTTTATATGGTCGGAAATGATTCCTTCTGCCTGTTACATACATTTGCACGACTTTAGTATACCCTTTTACTCTACGAGTAACGGGTATAATTAAGTCGAATGCTGTTGGGTTGGATGATATGCATCCCAAATTCTTTAAGCTTATTTTACCAAAAATTATTAATCATATAACATATATCTGCAACACTGCTTTTACGACTTCGACTTCCGGAAAATTGGAAAATAGCCAAGATTGTTCCATTACCAAAGGAAAACGACGAATATAGACCGATATCCATACTTCCCTTCATGTCTAAAGTATTTGAGCATCTTATGTTACAGCAGATTAGTAAATTTTTAAGCCTAAATCCAATGTTAAGTAATATGCAATCCGGTTTCCGGAAGCACTGAAGTCACGGCATTAATAAAGGTCACTGAAGATATTCGTAAGCAAGTTGATAACAGTAAGGTAAAATATCTGACATTACTTGACTTTAGCAAAGCCTTCGATACGGTAAACCATGAAATTTTGTGTACCAAACTAGCCAAATTTTGTAATTTCTCAGCAACTGCCATCAAACTTATCTCTTCGTATCTATGTGGGAGAAGACAGACGGTGATTACCGATCTTGAGAAGTCAGCAGTTTTGTCTCTAAAACGTGGTGTACCTCAAGGGTCAATTCTTGGTCCACTTCTGTTCTCAATGTATGTAAACGATCTCCCTGTTTCATTGTTTAACTGTAATGTTCACATGTATGCCGATGATGTCAAGCTTTATGTCAGTTGTCCTTTAGAAAAAATAAATGAATGTGTAAATCTATGTAACAGAGAATTGTCTAATGTTAGTAGGTGGGCTATTTGTAATGGTTTGTCACTTAATCCGTCAAAATGTAAGTGTATTGTTATATACAAAAAATCGCTGAGTACTGAAAGCCTGCCGGACTTAATTGTTAACAGCACACCGATAAATTATGTCGAGCAGGCGCTAAATCTTGGCATAATCATTAACAACACTCTATCATGGAGTGATCATGTGATTAAAGCCACCGGAAAGACCTTTGGACTTCTAAGACAGCTCTCATTCACCCAGCAGTTTTTACCTACCGATCTTAGACTATTGATAGCAAAAACATATCTGTCACCAACGCTCTGCTATGGAATTGAGATATTTGGAAACTGCGATTTAGCTTCTCAGCGTAGGCTTAATGTTACATTTAATAGTGTTGCTAGATACGTTTACAATGTCAAGCGAAGAGAACACATTACAGGGTTTGCTACACAAATCTATGAACTTAATTTTAAGTCTTGGACTGATTACAGAAGCATGATACTTCTGCACAGGCTAATTTGCACGAAAGAACCAAGCTATTTATATGATGAATTAATCTTCAGCACATCAGCTAGAACCAAAAACATTAACATTATACGTCATAAATTAACGTGTTCAGAGCGACAATTTTTCGTTCACACTGTTCGTCTGTGGAATCAATTACCTACACAAATAAAAATAGTTAGTAACGCAACGCAGCTTAGGGTCAAACTAAAAGAGTTTTTAATAGGAAACAATTAATAATAACATTTAATTACACAAATCATTGAAATAATAATAAAAATCTGTCTTGCTATATATGTATGTATTAGGTTAAGAAGAAGTAGGATTAATGATTTAAAAACTATGATCTTTTTTTGTATGTGACTAGTGCATTAATGTAAAAGGTTATCCTTGTAGCACTAGGAATTAAGAAATTATTAAATAAAATAAAATAAAATAAACATGTTCAACTTTCGAGCAAAATGCCGCATAACATGTGTGTAAGTGTTCATCACGCCAATTTCCGTTTTTATACCCGTTACTCGTAGAGTAAAAGGGTATACTAAAGTCGTGCAAATGTATGTAACAGCCAGAAGGAATCATTTCCGACCATATAAAGTATATATATTCTTGGTCAGCATCAACAGCCGATTCGATATAGCCATGTCCGTCTGTCCGTCTGTCCGTCTGTCCGTCTGTCCGTCTGTCCGTCTGTCTCCGTCCGTCCGTCCGTCCGTCTGTCTGTATGAACACCTAGATCTCAGGGACTAGAAGAGCTAGAGCAACCAAATTTGAAATGTAGACTCCTATTGTCTGCACGCAGATCAAGTTTATTTTCAATTTTTGCCACGCCCCCTCACGCCCCCGCAATTTGGAAAAACGTCATATCTCCTACAGTTTTGATGATAGATGGTTCGTACTTTCTAGAGATATCTAGTACTCAAAATTGTTTATTGATTTGCTGAAGGAATGATAAAGATCGGATGAACGATACTCAAGTTATGAGCAAAAAACGGTCAGTTAACACCCACCACCCACCCCACCCATAACCTAAGCATTGCGTTCAGCAGCAATCTTAGTGAGAGAGAGAGAGAGAGAGAGAGAGAGAGAGAGAGAGAGAGAGAGAGAGAGAGAGAGAGAGAGAGAGAGAGAGAGAGAGAGAGAGAGAGAGAGAGAGAGAGAGAGAGAGAAAGAGAGACTTAGAGAGCGCACTGCGTTGTGCGTTGTGGTGTGTTAACTGGCCGTTTGACTCGTGACCAAATTCGAGCTGCGACATTAAGGGTGCAGAGTATGTAATAGTCGGGCTTGATGACGTTTTCAAAAGTTTTGTTGTCTGATCTGTTT
Source organism: Lordiphosa magnipectinata (assembly GCA_037044535.1). Lineage (NCBI taxonomy): Eukaryota > Metazoa > Arthropoda > Insecta > Diptera > Drosophilidae > Lordiphosa > Lordiphosa magnipectinata. Next base: position 8,991 of record JBAMBO010002594.1, on the reverse strand, counting down.
ATCGTGATGAATTTGGAGTCATTTATGTTGCATTTAGTAATTGACAAATGTCTATTAATATCTGGCGGATATAAAATAGCCGAGTTAAAAAATATTGCATACTTTTCGGCTGACCCACCTCAGGCATACAGGAAGGATAATAAACATTTGTTTCCATGAGTAACGGGTATATCGAAGTCGGTTAGAGCCGACTTTAAATTACGCTCTCGTTTATTGAATGGTTGCGCAACAGTAATAGAATCATTTTTAAAAACCTTTCAAAGTATCTTGCAATTAGCTTGTTGCAATATTAAAAATGAAAGCTGTATGACCAACGATTGCGAAAATTGTAAAAAAGATGTAAAATCTATTGTTCCAGTAAAATATCTTACAAAATCGGATGAAATCGTGAAATGGCAACACTGGAGGAAAGTAGACGATAGAGTAACTTTGACTTATTCTATTGCTCCGCTTTCAGATTTAATTCATGAGTTAGAAGTTCAGCTGCCACTTTTTAAAACACACTTTTTTGTAAAGCGAGACCAACAAAATTATTTTGATGCCATAAGAAAAAATATCAAGCCCGGGAAACTTGCCTTACAAATTGACTTCGCAGAAAATTATAGGCTGGTCTGCCAAAATGAAGTTCAAAGCGCGCACTTTAGCTACAAACAAGTTTCGATTTTTACTTGCGTCGCATGGATGATTGACAAAACTATGTCATTTGCAGTAATGAGCGATAGTTTAAATCACGGTAAAATCGATGTCTACGTGTTTATAACGAAGATTGTTGGAGAAATTAAAAACCAACATGGCAAATTTCAAAGAATATTCCTTTTTTCGGAAGGAAGTAGCTGCCAATTCAAAAATAAATTTATTTTTTGGAGCTTACCCGATTTAATGGCTAACTTCGGTTGTAAAACAATTAAGTGGAATTTTTTTGCAACATCACATGGAAAAGGATCAGTCGATGGCGTTGGAGCGATTGTAAAAAGAAAAGTTTGGCAGTTAACTAAAACAACGCAAAAAACGCTTATTTGAATGCTTCGCATTTCAAATTTAACGGGCACTTCTAAGTTCGCTCAAAAGCTCAAGCTTTTGCACTTAAAAAGTTCAGCCCTAAGCTTAAGCATTACCACCAGAAAGATGAAAGCACTCATTGCTTGTCTATTTTTGCTTTCATTGCTTTTAGCAGTTCCCAACTGATCTAAGCAATGATTGTATGGAGAGGCAGTTGGCAATCATGCTTTCTTCAGCAAAAAGCCTTCTGAAGAGTCGTTAGGGATAACGATGAAACAGTTCTGTAAAGGCAACCAGCTCTTTTTGGTGGTACAATGCATAAGTTGTTTACAAGTTGTGAACAAACGCAACTTTTTCGGACCTAGAGCCAGCCAACTCACACTAATAAAACAAAGAACATTGTTTTAAATGATCCGTTATTCTTTTACAACTGTGCCCATCTCCACATTACCGGAATTAAAATGTTATATATTGGAGCTGATAGGATCAATAAGATATCCCCAAATTTACAAAAGAAATGGAAGAATATACCTAATGTTTCAGGTATCAGAATGATAAATTCCATTTATTGTGATGAAAATCTTAAATTAAGCACAGCTCGTACGGCCTACTCCATAAAAACAAAAATATCATATTCATTTTCAGATTTCAAAATAAATAAAATTATCTTTTTTTTGTTAAATATATATTTTGTTATATCTATATTTTGTAAATAAATTTCTTGTTAACATTTCACTATTACATATTCAATAAAATTTTCTATTTTGTGTTATAAATGTTTCTATTAAAATCAAAAATATCTTAAATAAAACTATCTATTTTTTGGTATAAATGTTACTATAAAAAACTAAAATTTCAAAAATATTTCAATATGTTATATTAAATAAAAACTTATATTTTTTGTTATAAATGTTACTACACACAATATATTGAGTATTAAGTTGATTGTTAAGGAAATTTAAAGTGGTTTATGGGAAAATATGAGGTGATAATCGTAAAAAAAGACATATGGAAAAATCGTACGTTCGCGACCCGTACGTTCCGACCGGTATTTAACTCAATTTTAAAAAAACCAATGGAGATAATTTATTGTGTAAATACTCGATAGAAAAGTACATTAATCCTCTTTTCAAATAAATTAATCGCTTTAGAATATTCGATGCCATTTTGCAGATTTTTGCATTCTACTAGACTAAGCCAAAGTCGACTTCTATTTCGCGTACGTTCGCGACCAGATGTTTTTTGCTATCATTATGAAAACAAAAACTCGATGAACCCCATTTTTTGAACTGAACATAGAGCTCACAAAATGCTATAGAATCGCAAGAAAAAAAACGTGGGGAAGATTTTGTTTTCCATCTTTTTTTTAACGTACGTTCGCGACTCGCGGAAATGCCCATATACGACTCCTTCTTAATGCCGATGATATTGATACTAGCCGACGATATAAACACATTGCAGACCATGATACATAACTTGGAAGTATATTGCGATAAGTGGGCAATGGAAGTCATCCTGGCAAAATGAAAAATAATGATATTTAGGAAAGGAGGAAGACAAGCTGCAGCGTAAAAATGGGCTTATACATCTGAGGTGATAAGTACAGTGGCAGAGTATAAATATCTTGGCGTAACATTAACTCCATCTACGTCGTTTGGAACTCACATTCGACGAAGGATATCAGAGGCAAAAGGGGCATTGAATTCAACTTGGAGAACATTTATGAATAAGCCTTATATATTATTGAGTAGCAAGTGGAACCTATTCCAGGCAACAGCTAGAGGTATACAGTCGTATGCAGCACAAGTTTGTGGATTCGGCTGGTTTGGCGAAACAAATGCACTTCAGCGGCATTTCATAAAAAGAATCCTCAAGAGAGCAGAGACTACGCCCAATTATGCACTTTGTCTGGAAACGGGAGCAGAAGAAGGATATTTGTACGGTCTAAATTTGCACTTAAAGTACATTCACACTTTTTTGTTTGAATACGATGCTTGCCGACTACCCCAGATATTAACCAAATACGTAATACGAAAACAAGTTTTTTGGTTTGACAAAATAAAAAATCTATTACAAAGCTGCGAACTTTCTCAAGAAATGATAATATGACTGATACTCGGTGGTTAAACGGAAGCATACACAGACGGGGAAATAAGGAGTGGAGTCTGTGCAACCTTAGGGAAGTCGAGGATATAAAACACTTCCTTGGCAGATGTCCCGTTCTCAGAGAGTTTCGTTGCAGATCCCTTGGAAGAACGGAACTTACGGAGCAGGAGATAATATGCGTATTAAACGGTAAAGATCCCTTCAATGGTCGTCCAGCAATTTCTAGTCATCGTTTTTCTAGACCTAATGGGGGCGTATGTAGTGAGGTAAAGCTGCTTATCGGTTCAACTTGGCGCACCCTGCGCGATCCTGGCTAACTGCGTCTCAAGTCGACTCAAACCTCCTCGTTGGTGACCACTGTAAGCAGAACGCTTTGCATCCGCAAAGCTTCTGGCTAACGTGAGCGGCGAGCCCTTCCAACAGGGTACAATATATTGGGATGATACGTCGGGTTTGGTACCCACCGCCGTCAAAAAAACTCCACCAATGAAAACTGCGACAACAATGCCTCGGATGCGGACCTCCTCTGACGACGACCCACGCCAACGTTTTAAGGACCACAGTTTGAGGATATGCACCTGGAACGTTCGCATCCTCAACAGAGAAGGTGCTGGTATCCAGTTGGTGAATGTCGTCGAGAAATATTCATCGGACGTTACCGCACTTCAGGAAATGCGATGGATTGGACAGGGGAGCATGGTGAAAAGAACATCAACAACCAATGCACCCTGGGATATCTACTACAGCGGACATGCTTCCAAACATGAGTTTGGATGCGGCTTTGCAGTCAGTGTAAGACTTCGTCGCTCTGTCATCAGTTTCACACTTGTGGACATGCGACTAGCCGGACTCAGATTTTAGGCTATATATTGTAATATTAGTCTTATATGTGCACACGCGCCAACTGAAGACAAGGAAGCCCCAACAAAAGACAAATTCTATGAGCGCCTGGAACAACTATAAGAGCGCTGCCCCGATCATGACATTAAGATCGTGCTTGGAGATTTTAACGCTAAAATTGGGAGAGAAGGAGTTTTTGGCTAGACAGTCGGCCGATTTAGCCTTCATGAAACAACCTCCGGTAACGGAGAGAGGCTAATACATTTTGCCGTGGGCAGTAACATGGTCATAAGTAGTACCAGGTTTAAACATCGCGACATCCATAAGGCGACCTGGAAGTCCCCTGATCAACTAACGCGAAATCAGATTGATCATATTGTGATCGACGGAAGGCACTCATCGAGTGTTCTCGACGTGCGTGCGATTCGAGGTGCCAACATAGACTCGGATCACCACCTTGTTGCAGCCAAAGTACGCACGCGGCTCAGTGTGGCACATGCCTCACGTACTAGTACACGTCGAAAGCTAAATGTCGATAAGCTGCAATCACAACGGACCTCTGAAGCCTACACAGCTAAACTCACCCAACTGCTCAGGGAAAACTCACCATCCCCTTCTGGTGTATGCGAACAGTGGAATCATATATCACACTCCACGAGTACGGCTGCCAAGGAGATATTCGGATACGCCGAGCACCCTCGAAAGCAGACTTGGTATGATGAGGAGTGCCGCGACGCTACTGCAGAGAAAGACGCTGCCTACAGGAGAACTCTGCAGTCGGAAGCAACGCGGGCTGTTAAAGAACAATACCGGAAGAAAAGGAGAGAGGAGAAGCGCCTTTTCAGAAGGAAAGGGGAAGTCGAGACTCGGAAATTCTATCGAAAGATTAAACGACTAACTGAAGGTTTCAAACCCGGAGTCACACAATGCAAGGACGAAAATTTAAATCTGGTCACAGATCCGCAAGTGGCGCTCGACAAATGGAGAAGCTATTTCGCCAACCTGCTGGGAGGCGACCACGAACACCATACCGCCTCTGGAGAAATAGCGACGCCACCAATCGACAACATAGAGATAGACGCACCGGACCATCACGAAGTCTGTGTAGCCATAAAAAGGGTTAAGAACAACAAATCAGAAGGAGCAGATGACCTGCCAGTTGAACTGTTTAAGGCTGGAGGCGAGGAGTTGGTAAGGTGCATGCACCAACTCATCAGCAGAATATGGTCCGACGAGAGCATGCCCGAAGATTGGAGTCTAAGTGTAATTTGCCCATTTTTTTAAAAAGGAGACCCTGCAGTTTGCGCCAACTACCGTGGGATCAGTCTCCTTCCCATCGCATATAAGATTCTGTCGTGCATTATTTGCGAAAGGCTAAAGCCGCTTATTAGCACACTGATCGGACCTTATCAGTGTGGTTTCAGACCTGGTAAATCCACCACTGACCAGATATTCACATTACGACAAACCCTGGAGAAGACCTATGAGAGAAATATCAAAACCAACCATCTTTTTGTTGATTATAAATCAGCCTTTGACACACCGATAAGGTCAAGGTTCTTTGACGCCCTATCTACCTTAGGTATACCAGCAAAGTACGTTCGACTTTGCATGATGACGCTGAGAAGCACTCGAAGCTCCTTCAAAATAGGAAAGAACCTTTCCGAACCCTTTGATACCAAGAGAGGTTTTAGGCTAAGTCCTATCGTGTGACTTCTTTAATCTACTGATGGAGTATATACTGCGCCAGTGCCCAAATGCCAACAGATCGGGCTCATTTCTTTGTAAAGATCTAATGCTACTCTCATACGCCGATGATATTGACATCATCGGCAAATACGAACGGGTGGTAAGCAGGGCGTTTTCAGAGATTGAGCAGCAGTCTAAACTGATGGGCTTAGCGGTAAACGAGGAAAAGACGAAGAACCTAGTATCCACGGACAAGAAGTCTACGCGTCTTGGACAATTTGTTACTATGGAGGAGTACAACTTTGAGGTTGTATAGGATTTTGTCTACCTCGGGACGATGATTACCGGCGACAACAACATCAGCCTGGAGATCCGAAGAAGAATTACTTATGCTACTACGGGCTCAGTAGGGAGTTCAAGAGCAGAGATTTTTCTCGAAGAACAAAAATAGCGCTATACATGTCGCTCATCATCCCCGTCCTGCAATACGGCGCAGAAGCATGGACAATGACAGCAGCGGATGAGGAGGCGATTGGCGTGTTCGAGCGAAAAATTCTTCGGAGGACTTATAGACCTTAAAAAGTGGGCGATGGATACCGCATTCGAATGAATCACGAACTGTATGAGCTCTATAAGGACATCAGTCTAGTCAAGCGCATAAAGCAACAGCGGCTGCGCTGGTTAGGACATGTAATCCGGATGGATGAAGAAGCTCTAGTAAAAAAGACGTACAAAGCGAAGGCGGCTGACTTTGGAGGACAAGGCAGGAGGGGTCGCCCACCACTAAAATGGGATGATCAAGTGCGGAAAGACATTTCCAACCTTGGTGTGAACAACTGGTGCCAGCTCGCACAATGCAGAAGCGAGTGGAGGGCATTCATTGCAGAGGCCAAGACCGTCAAGCGGTTGTGATGCAACATCGGGCCAATAAAGAAGAAGATCCCTTCAACTGGATCATGCCTGCGGTGTATATAGAAAAGGCCATAAATTATAGAAAATTAATTATAAACGAGTTTATTGTATATATGTCAGTATTATTTGATGTGTGTTAAATCTTGATGTCACTAAATTATTTATATATAACATGTCAATTAACGTTAACTCATAGTTGTAAAGTGAGTCCAGCCAACTGTGTTGTTGAAGTCCAAAACAGCACTTTGAGTGGGCACACTACCGACTGACTGTTTTAAAACCATGTCGGTATTTATGCAAAAACTAAATTTTGTTCGTATTAATCAATATGTGATCACAAATATTTATAATACCTTAAACAAAAAATCTATCTACCAGCAACAGCTGGCGTCAAAATCATACTTAAGAATGTAAGCAGTTACAATTTTGCCAGTCACCAAGCAATCACAGCCCTGATCGAGTGGACAAGACAGATGGAGGCAAGTGAGATATAAATCGAAAGGTAACATTGCTTTCAGTTTATTGTTGTATTGTTTACATTGTTTAGTAGTTTGAATACAATGACCAAAAATATTTCAAAAAATCGATTTTTTGCTCGAAAATGCAAGAAATTTCATTTTTTATCGCCTTGGAAATATATAAAAAAGATCCAAAAAAAATTATTTTTATTTTTTCTAATTAAAAATTGCACTTCTACAAAGATAATAAGGTATTGGTGAAGAATAGGTACGTATAAATATTGTATCTGATTCAATTTATGTGGAGGAAGTAACAGTCAAATTTGATTATTTTAAGGGTTTACAAAAATAATGTTGAATTTTTCTTCGTCTTTTGGTCAATTTTAGATGTGAGCAAATAGCCAGATCCGATAAAATATTCCAGAACAGCACAAAAGTCGAATCAAATGAAAATTGATTTTTTTTTTTAGATTCTCAAAAGTAACACTTTTTTCAGCACTCAATTGCTCACAGAGCAATTGGCCCTGGCCCTCCTGGAGGTGCTGTTTGAGCCAATTTTACTTTTTTACAATTGCTCACAGCTACTGTATATGTTTATTATACCCTTGTAGAGGGTACCGGATCGGACGACTATAGCATATAGCTGCCTTAGGAAAGACCAGTCGAAAAAGTAGTTTTAGTGAGAAAAACTTTTTGGTTTCAATGCAAACTCCCCCAAACCTCGTTTTGATCAATTTTCTATGTTTTCGCATAATTCCACCAAGTTTCATGAAAATCGGACAACTATAAAAAATGTCTTAGTAGGAAAAACTCTTTTGTTTTCTTTGCTATCGCTATTGTATATCGTATAGCTGCCATAGATCAAACTAGCAAGCAAATGGCCAAAGTAGTGACGCCATCTATTGCTGAGTTTGGGAAATAGCTTAGCTAAGAATTTTCGACGAAAATCATTTAAAACCTTAATTTATATAAATTATACAAGCTGCAAGGGTATAAAAGCTTCGCTCCAGCCGAAGTTAGCTTTCCTCTATTTGTTTTCATTGATATTTTCTTCGTAGAAGTGCGGAGTTACTTGCGAAATGTGTGCGAAATCTTTGCACATTGTTTCGTCGATAGCAAGTGCGAAATAATGCTCATCTCTAGTTGTTTTGTTTGCAAATTTGACTTGGCGAGAAAATTTAAATTAATTCACAGCGAATACTTATGGTGGCCTCCAATGATGCAATAGTTGCTACAATAGCTTTCTGTGATTTGTAAGAAGCGGTAGTGAAGGCAATAAGAGTTTGACAGTGTTTGGTTAATCCTTATTTGCAGTAAATATATAAGAGGTGGCAGATGTAAAACGTAAATAAATCGCGAATAATTAAATGGTTTTTAGGTCCATCGTGTAAAAGGCATAATTGGGCTTTATGGACACGACTAGAAAAGGGGCTGAATCGACTGGTTGGGCCATGGCATCTCGTTGTTATGTACTTATAATGGAACGGCATAGATTAGGAGATGTCGTCCACGACTTGCGAGCACAAAGAAGTCCCAAGTCCGACCATTGAAATGTTTTGCAGCTCATCCGTTCGACATACAGAATCGCCGTCGTCCACAATTGAATCACTTAGAGCTGGGCCAAAGTTCCTCAACATCATCACCATCTTTTACGACGGGCTATGGTTTCTGTAAAAGACAATTAAAATGGTTAAGCTAATATAAATGACAGTAGCACATATGAAACCTTCTTGGACCAACAAGTCTGGCAAAAGCGATTAAGCTTACTCAACTACTACTTTCTACTCATGGCGAGCTTAGCACTTCGGCAGCGTAAGCTGTTCTTTAATGAAGCCCAAGACGCTTTGCAATTATCTAATATTTAGAACAGCAATCAATTACACTGTGACACATTTTTGAACTCAAAAAAATTAATAGCGTCGAGACCAGAAAATTCTGAAAGGGTATGATGGTAGTATATAAACCCTGTCTGGGTTTAGCGTGATTA
>JBAMBO010002593.1:0-111623 GCA_037044535.1 Lordiphosa magnipectinata | reverse complement strand
GTTTTTGATGTTAAGCCGCCTTTGGAACTCCCAAGCGGCATGAGATGGCCTCTGCCTACTTGCAGTAGATAGGCAAAGACTGCTGATGATAAGGCCGGGAGGTAATTGAAACAGCTGTGTGTGTGTGTGTGTCATGTTTTAAAAGATATGAACAAACATAGCTTATCGACCTGGAATCTGCTAAAAAGTTCTATGATTGATTTCCGAAAAGGTCCCTCAAATAGTCACATTCAGATCTGTTCTCAATTCCACTTGAGTTTTCGTATAAGCCATGATACAACTAGTACAGGTTTGGCACTCAGCGTTTATCGAGTACTGAGAGCTTTTGCTGAAATCGAAAGAGAGAGAGAGAGAGAGGGAGAGTGAGCGTTAGAAAAAGAGTGAAATAAGGCGTACGTTTGTATGAACTTGAGTGCAAAAATGAGCAAAACTTGACACCTACTGGAACAGTAATGAACTCTTTTCCACGACACCTATCGAGTTAAAATTCAAGGATCGTTTTTTTAACGTGGTTTCCCCAGGAGGCCTATTCCACGCTAGCTCCAGAAAGTCGATTTTTTATTGAAGTGGTGTTCCCTAATAAAGAGCCGTCCTCCTCTTACTTACCCTCAAGTTAACAATTACCAAATTGTTTTCCAAATACAAGGCTTGGACAAAAAAATTGTTTTTGTTTTTCTTTTGTAAAACTACTTGTTGAATCTGATTAAAATTTGGACAGGATGTTTTAAGAAAAAAAAAATTTTTAAGGCAAAATCGAACCTTAAACCTTTCGATTTGGAATGCCGGAATATTGATATCGAATAACTTTTGACGATATTATTGGTGGTTATTATTATTGTTTGTTTTGGCCACAGTAAGGGTGGTTTGAGGGGATTGTATTGGATATAAGTAATATCAGTAATATAAGTAATATCCAAGAGATTGCCCTCAGGAATCCTTCCTTTTTGTGGCCGAAACCAACAAAAATATCCACCAAAAATATATTCAAAAAAGATTCGATATCGATATTCCGGCATCCCTACTTTCGATAGTGGATTCCCCCTTTGTTTGGGAAAAGGTTCGGTCTAAGGAAAAACTAAAGTCAACTTTTGCACAACTTTCACAAAATGCTGTCCGGATATAGTTCTGAATCATATTTAAATTCGGCATATTTGAATTTCATTTACAATATAAGTGTCACTCAAGTTGGTTTAAGAAAGGAATGTAGTATGAGTACAGATATATTAACATGTAGTGAACAATTGCTGCATATGTACGGGATCACTTGTTTTAAACTGCTTGACAAGTCATCACTAAAAGCTACATCGATCCGGCAATGCTAAGGATTAATTCGGTCTAAAAGATATCATGGATCTATGATATCATGTAGAGGGTCCATTCCCAAAGGTAAGTGCTTTACGTGTTAAATCTAGTCGGTGAACTGAACCGTTTTGACTAGTGGGGCATTTTTGAAAGGAGTTAGCGGTACTGTCTGGTTCTGTTTTGTTTAGAACCGGTTTGCATCCCTGCTAAATTTAAGCCTCAGAACTTTGTTACATATTCTAAGTGGCTTAATTGTGGGCACAAAATTCTTATACATATACGAACTTTTTGCCCATGCGCTTTTTGGCCCACTAAAATAAAAATAAATTTTATTGAGTTTGATAATATTTTTCCTAGGCTTTTAAAAAATTTCCTTGCGTTTTCGAGCAAAACTTTGATTCATTAAATATTTTTGTACGTGGTATTCAAACTACTAAACCAATTCGAAAACAAAGTTCTACGCGATTATGGGAACTTCAATAACCTTTCGATTCATAGGTTGTTTGACTCCATTTAGGGCCGATTTCTCTTCTTCCAGATAGCTGCTATGTGTCAGATAAGCTTACAATTTACTCTGTTAATTGTTAGTTTAAGTGACAAATGGTTCTATGTAGAAAAAGTGAAATCGGCCCTAAATGTTTTTAAATGGAGATAGTTCTTAAAAGGTAAGTATACCTACCGAAAAAATTACCAAAATGCGTATTTACAAAACGTTCCTATAAAATGTTATTTAAAATCGATTTTCAAGTTCAGCTAAAAACAGTTCTAGTTAAAGTGGGTCTTGTCAGCTTTTTGCAGGGGACATTCCGACGGGTGGGCGTTGGAAAAACTACGCCGACATACCCCATCGGAATTGAATCAGCTGTTGCTGCCTGTCAAGTAAGCGACGACATGAACATGAGAACATGAAATGAGAACTGACCCAGCGAAAAGACACCCTCGATTGTGTTGAGAATTTGGCAGTGCTTGCAGAAACGAATAGAAAAGTATAATTTGGCCTCTCTCAACTTTGAGTGTTTCCATCTGCTTTGTTTTTCTGATAAGTTGAACATATAACTCTAATAAAACTAACCTTCAATAAAAATTAAAGGTCCAACAAGGAAATATAAGTTCAGAGTGTCACCACCTGTAGCATTCGGACATTGCGTTGAATGAACTGTGTGAAAAGTTTTTTAAAACTCCTGACTTTAGTAATTGTTCGGAAAATTATAAGTGTGGAGAAGGTCACTCAAAAACTAAAGTTCGTAGTTGGCCAGAACTGCAAACCTGTTAAAAAACTTTATGTTAGAAAGCTTGATTAGACCACTCAAATCAGCAGCATAAGGAATGATTTCCCTATACTTTATCTCCCCCGTTTAAGTAACAATTCGCATGTGCAAGTGCATCCCTGCAAGTGCCAGCCAATGACAGTTACATGCTTAAATATTCTGCATACGTAATTATGTCAGTTGCAGTTTTGTTTGGGGCGTGACTCTTCGCCCCAATTCCGTTTCCCTTAGGTTTTTCTGCTGCTCGTGCAGTCATAACGCACAAGCGAGCCCAAAAATATACACAAAACAAAAAAAAAAAATGTTAAACAATCTTTGGGGCCAAAGCTAAATTTCCTATTCCCCCCCCCCCGTCTGGCCAACTCTGTGGTCCGATGATTTCTTAAGTTTTAATGCAAATTCCACTTTGATATTTTCTTGTTCTGTTCCTTGTTATTATTTTTGTTGCTTTTGGTCGGATATCCAAGTTGATGTTTTCTTTATAAGTTCTTCGAGTAAACAAGCAGCGCACTTCCTTTGTAGCAAGGACCTTCTCCTGCTGCTGCTGCTGCTCCTGCTTCTTGTTCAAGCAGGAAGTGCGCGCTTATGCCAAAATTTGTTTTGTCTTGAGAATATTACAATTTGGTTGTTTGCGGTTGACTTTTGCCAGTAGATTGAAAACGAGAACTTTAATGGACAGATCACAAAACTCATCATTGAGTAAAGTGAAGTGGAGTCTGGCCAGGATTTATAACTCCCGCGTGTGCTCCTGTTTGATGATATCATTCAATGTTATAAGCTCGCATATTAAGTAAATTGATGTATTAATATTTAACAACTGCCAACTGGGAGATTGCTCCGTTTAACCTTTGACCCTTTGGCAAATATATGACCAGACATTTGCGTATCGATTTGAGTTTTGCTGCTGCTCCAACCTGTAATTACCTTCATAAAAGTTGCCATCTTTTGCACTGTGCATCAACTGGGAGTGGCATTTGCCCTCCTCCAACATTGGACACATTAAAAGGCGTCAAGCATTGCGGTGTCCCAGTACCCAATCCCGTGTGTTGCCAGCCTCATAAATAAAACATAAAGGCGTCTTCATTTTTTCCACTTTTTTATGATGTTGCAGCAGTTTTCTGCCAGAAGTTTTTGCGGGCGGGTAACATATTTTGTAAAATGTTTATAAAATGACGCAGAAAGCGTCGTACAAGTCATAAATAAAGCATTCGACCAGAGGAAGGTTAGCTGACAGAAGAGTGAACGAAGAGGGAGGGAGAGATAGAGATAGGGGAGCGGAGTGTCGCAGTAATTTAAAATTAGCACGCGTTTGACATGCAAATATCGACTAGAAAGTTCCCCTAACTGGCAATTATTTCAAGGAGCCAGGACAACATATGGAGAGCAAACAGATTGTCTGATATTGAAAAGTCATAAAAACTACAAAACACGTTCCCAAACCCTTTTCAAAATGCTCAAAACTTTTGTCATAGAAAATTAAATTGGCTCTGCCCCTTTTGAACTGAAAGGTCATTAAAACTGACTTTGGCATAATAAATTGCAAATGACATTTGCACAATTATTTACAATTAATTATCCTCACTCTCCGAACAATGCCTGCCGTCTTCTATTTCCAAACCCTGCAATTGCCTCAGAGGCGTCTGCCTAAACCTCAGCTTCCTGCCTCACATTGCAGTTGATTATTCTCACTCATGTACCTACATATATATGTATGCCGATTGGTGTGCTCCTCTTGCTGCCTGTGGTGGGCGTGACATCTGCCGTCCACATTACAAACACAATCGATTAACATTTAATTGCTGCTGTGGTCGGCACACACAAAATTCTGCAATCGAAATTATAGTAGAGTACCTCAACCTGCCTGAGTGGAAAATATATGGGTTAGGTTTAGTTAATTTTGAATGCAGGCAGCCGGCCCTGCATTGAGGCAGGTGAAACTCTGTCAAACTTCTTTTTGCAATTTTGAACGTATTCACATATTCTTAAATTAAAAGCACAAAAGACAAAAGTGTTGGTGCTGAATCATTTCAGTTCTTAAAATATAATAAAGCAAACTAAATTTTCAAAAAATTTCAAAATTTCACAAAACATTTTTTAAAAGCCTAGGAAAAATGCTACAAAATTCAATAACATTATTTTTATTGTTTTCTACTTAGAAATCACAATACTCCAAAAAAAAAAAAGGTATTGGTGAGAAATTTTTTGGACTGTTTGATGTACACCTTTAAAATAGCCGAATGTTTAACCGTCTTCATGACAATCTAAACTCATTATAAAATTTTTGCAAATTTCGCGATTTTTTTGACCATTTGATCTACAGCTCCTATTTACCCGTCTTTTTTCACATCATTTTATTCGTCCATTTACCCGTCTTTATGACAATCTTAACTCGTATATTAATATTGCAAATTTCAACTACTACACCTCCTATTTACTCGTCTGTTTGCCCGTCTATTTTTCCGTCCTAATGACAATCTTAACTCTTATATGAATTTTGCCAATTTCGAGGTCTTTCGGTTTGATATACACCTTCTGTTTAACCAAATATTTACCCGTCTTTATGACAAGGTACACTCATTATAACATTTTTCGAATTTCGCGTTTTTTTTTCGGACCGATTGGCCTACACTAGGGAGTCCGAAAAAAATTTTTTTTTTTAATTTTCACGGGTGCTCAGGCGTTTTGTGAAAGCTTTATAGGGGTAAGTATTTTTGAGTTTTTTTCAGATTTTTTCGGAAAACGTTTAGGGGTCGCACAAGTCGAATTTTCCCCCAAAAAAAAACTGTTTTTGAATTTTACTTATAACTTTGTCAATAATCACGTTTTTTTAAGATTTCAAAGAGAATTATTAAAGAAAAATGTCCAAATGTTACTTTTATGAGCATAATCGATAAGTTTAGGATTTTTTTTATGTAATTTTGAGAATTTTTAATTGCTATTCTGCTATTCAAGGAGAAAACAAATCCCAAATATCAAAGACCTTAAAAACCCGTCCAGCCGTTCTTGAGATATAGCTGGTGTAATACACACGACTTTTCATATACATGAAAAGTGTATTATAATTTTGCCCAGAAGTTTGCAACGCAAAGAAAGAATCATCTCCGACCACATATATATATATTCTTGATCAGCATGACAAGCTGAGTCGGTTGAGCTTTGTCTGTCCCTTTGTTTCTACGCGAACTAGTCTCTAAGTTTTGAAGCTATCGAGCTTAAATTTTGCACAGAGTCTTCTTTTTGCTGCTAATATGTCGGAATCAACCCGATCGGATGACTACTTCTTGCTGCTGCCATAGAAACGATCGGTCGGAAGTTGGGTTTTAGTGAGAAAAACTTTTTTATTTTCAATGTTGTTAAACTCGGTCATTATTAAAATGATTTGTTTTCAAACTGATCTGCGTAGTTTGGTCCAAATCGCTATCCGTGGGAGCGCGCTATTTCAAGTGAATTAAAACTTCGGCAGAGACGAAGTAAGGTTTGCTTTCTCGTTTTTAGATTAGATAGATAGACAGCAGTCCAAACTAAGACGAGAAAAAACCTCAGGGTCGGTCAGATGTGACTCAAATTTAAGACTTAATACTGAGCTTGTTGATACGTTAGGTTATTATTCCCTGTTCCCATTAATAAAGGGAAAAGGGGATCATAAAGTTGTCCAAATGTATGAAACAGCCAGAAGGAAGCATCTGCGACCCCATAGAGTATATATCGGCATGAACGCGTCGATCTCAGAGACTATAATCAGGGCTTAATACCGGAACCGGTACCGGAACCGTTAACCGAAATAAACCGTTTAAAATCAAGTACCGGAACCGGAATCGGAACCTATACAAATTTTTTTTTGAGAACCGAAAACCGTTTACCGTTATTAATGGAACCGATAGCACCGGAACGAAACCGAAACTTTGGTACCGATACAGTTTCGGTTTTTTTTACCTTTGGAAAGCGCATCGTTGACTTGGTCACGAATTGTAGCTCAACCTATATATCTATAATATTTGCATCGGAAGACATTTTCAACATTTGCTTCAGTTTTGCGGCTGCAGATAACGACTTTCTTCTGAACCGGAAAGTGTGGGACTCAGTTCGCGAAATTGTACGACGGAGGTGGCCACAACTAAACTTCAAGCCGAAAATCTTGTTTTGGGTGATTTAAATTCCATTTCGATACACTGCAAATTGGAAGTATAAAAAAGTTCGTCGTCTCTAGCAAAACAGCTACTGGATTCCATTAAGACTTTCCGCACTTAAACGTGATCGAAACCATGAAAACATTCTCAACTGGTGATCAGAATCCTCCACAAAGTTCCCAGAATTGTATGAGATTTCAAAAGTCGTGCTTTCCGTTCCAGATACGCAGGTTAGCGTGGAACGCCTATTCTCTGGCGGAAAATGAATAATGAATCCCCTAAAAAGTTGTATGGACTCAACCACATTGAATGCAATTATTTTACTGCGAGCAAATCACAAGAATGCTATATTAGTTAAATAAGACGAGGACGTATCAAATTCAAAGTTAAATTCGAAAACTAAAAATATATAATATATGGTGACATGACAAAGCCCACGGACCTAAAGACGATTTGAAAAATATCGATCACATATTTGAGACATAGCTCAGAACTTTCCTGGCCTTAGGTCTGCACATTAAAGCCCCTGGGCGTTTGGATTTGAAGTCCGTATTTGGATTTGAATTATTTGACAACAAAAACACCACGTAGAGAATGTAACAAAAGACTAAGGCTTAAACTTAGTTGCCGTTTAGTGATATTCCATCTTATATTGGCTAAAAAATCGCGAATAACTCACTATGGAGAAAATTTTAATAAGCATAACCAACGTCTAATAAAAACGCAAATTGGAGGACCATGGATGGCGGTTTTTTGTTTACATAAAATCGGAAACCCTTTTTTGAAGTCTTTAAGTCAAATGTAGCAATTAAAATAGACCGCTACAAATTCGAAGAAAAGTTCTTAAATATTCCTATGGCGGTAGGTGCAAACTACCTTACAATTACAGTGTATTCCCTATATTTTTTGCAGATTCTAGACATTTTTTTAAAAAATGGTTACACAACTCTAAATTGAAGATACTGTTCATTGTGAGTCTCAACTGCACATTTTCTGACAATAAGATTTCGCGTTAATGAAAATTAATGATTTAGAATTATCTCAGAATTTAATCTTTCCAAATTAAAAATAAGGTAGTACTTATACCGGTACGTACCGGTATACCGAAATAAAAATCCGGGTACCGTATCGAAACCGAAAACCGATATTAATTGAAAACCGAAATAGAACCTTTAACCGAAACATTTATTTCGGGACGTACCGGAACCGGTATTCGTTTCGGGATTAAGCCCTGACTATAATAGATAGAGCCACAAGTTTTGGCATATATGAAGGTGTAAAAACCTTACCCAGGATCAAGTTTTTTTTCAAATGTTGAAGCCGCGAAACCTGTCAGAGTCTCAATTGTTAAAAAAAAATAAGTCTCCATCTTTTTGAAAGCACCGTAATTTAAGTTATGTTTAGGGCAATAAAATGTATATTCTTAGAAGCTATACTATCATGGTGGTTACCACCGAAAAAATTATATATAAAATTTAGCAACAATTACTTAATATTATTTAATAATATAAAAAGTTATTAAATTATTATTTTAGTAGATGCATTATAATACTATTCAGCAATATCAACAAGACTCTTGTCTGATAAACCAAACCTGAGAAATCCAGTTTTTAAAAAGCCCTTTTTTCCATTTTTCCGTTTTTGACGATTTTTGAAATTGTTTATAAAAATAACAAAAAATATTTTTGCTAAACCGCAAATTACGTTTTGGTGGGCATGTCGAGATCTAATTTCGGATTTTTTTTTATTAAAATCAAAAATGGTGAGTTTTTTTAACTGTTCGGTTTATAAAAGAATGACCCATATGAAAAAAATATTTTTCTCTCGTATATTTTAAAATTTCATGTTTTTTATCAAAAGACTTCAAATAAAGCTATAAAATGTTCATAATTCTTCAAAAAAGTGCTTTTGAAAAAAAAAATTTTACTTGTAAATTTTATGAGTTTTTTTTTACTATGTCTTGAGGCACTTTGGTCGAAATTTCTCGATAAGTGTTGAACCGTTTTTGATAGTGAATTTTTTTTCACTGAAAGCTAACACCCAAATGCATCAAATCCATGTTTGAAATCTATTTAAAATAATTGTTATTTTATCGAAAACAATTTTTTCGAACTTTTTGATTTTTTGGTTCGGATGCAGTATAATCCCGCAATCGTGCGAACATTGAAAATATGTCCAATAATTTTTTTTTGGAGACGCTTCTTTAGAGGCCAAGAACTTCTTAGCCGCAACATAAATGCACTTTTTTATAAATTTTATATATTTCCAAATACAAAAACCAGAATTAAAAAATCTTTTCGCATTTTTTTTCCACGATTTAAAAAAATCAGGTAAAATTCGGCCGTCTAAACTTGAAGACCCTCTTAATTTAGAAGTTTGGAAATTTTATAACACTAGAATCACTGAAACGATGTTTCAGAAGCTAGCAACAGCCACAGACAAGCAGTTTTCACTTATAACAAAATTGGCAACACCCTTAAAATTAAATAAACAATTAAATTAAAATACTCGTAGAAAATTAAAATAACAAACCTTAAGCAACTCGTTGCCAAGACTAAACTTTTCTAGTCGAGCCGGTACGACGTAAAATTTCTCGGCTACTTCTCGGCCTACTTGATTTGTTAAATATGTAACAAAATTTATAGTCCGATCACACTGAGCACATCTAACATCTACCATCCAGCATCCTTTAATTTCTTCATTTTCCATTATCTATAAAAAAATTTGAATAAAATCTTACTAGTTATTTAGTTATGTCAATAACATCTTTATACTTCATTAGACATCTTCGCACTGCCGACTCGTCACATATAGTTTTATAATAATCCAAAATCAGACTGGAAAAAGTCAGCAACCGTAAGTTATTCTACTACTTTTCGTACTGATCGAGAGCAGCAGCAGAACAATATCCGCACCTGGCTGGGCCGATAAATAATGAGAACAAAGAGATCAATCCCAGCCAACATTTTATGAAATTTTTGATCACATTCAAATCTTTTTCGAGTCCTCTGTCTGATCAAAATAGTCATAGTTGCGCTCGTTTTCTGATCATAAATGATACTTTGGTCGGGAGAAAATGGTACCCTATCAGCGACTCTTCTTGAAGAGTCGTTTACAACCCGATTTTCTGATCAGCTTCGACTCATTTTCGAGTCATATTCCTAATCGTTTGCTAGTTTTTTCTCGGCGTATTTTAACAAATCACATTTTGAGCATATGCGTGACACATTTTCGAGGCTTCTTTAATCTCCTTTTAATCATCAAAATGGCTCGAAAAAGACTCATCAAGGTGATTCTTGTTACAATGATTTTCCAAATGCTAGGTGGGATGGTTGGATACGTTTTGGTATTAAGTTGTGGGTCAGTGCGGCAGCTTATCCATTTGAATACTCCAAGACCCTAATACAAAAGGGCTATGAGTCAATTGCTTCTCGGCCAGAGAAGTGGCTGGGCAAGCCCATTATGATGTTACCAAATATCTTTCAGTATCAATATACGAGAGGTCGATGGATTTTATGGTTGCTATCGTGGATTGGCCCCAAAACTGGTAGGTTCCATGCTGAATCTGCGGAGCATGAGAAGATCAAGGATGAATTAGCTTTGATGGAGGAAAAGATCTATGTGAGGTTCAAAACCAACCTCAAACGGTACATTGTCTTGACGGTGAGTGGCATAGTGGCCTCGCATCCCTTTCATGCTATCTCCTTGCGCATGATGTCCCAGTTTGTGGACCGTGAAAACTTGTATACCTCCATAATCGGTTCCATTGCTGAGATCTGGAAAACTGAGGGCATTTTGGGTTTCATTGCTGGCCTCATACCCAAACTTCTGTGCGATTGAGCAGTTCAACTGTTCATATTCTCAACAAATATGTGATCAAGGTAAAGATGGTTCATCCAATTTCTGTTGTATCCACTGCTGGTGGTGTCCACCTGCTCGGCTGTAAGTGGAGCATGTTTAATGGCTGGTCAGCCACCCATAAATTGGTTCAATTGTTGGAGGGATTTGCAATGCCGTAGAGAACAGAGGCACTCCTGCTCCTTTATCTGGCGCACACAGTTGATTGAAGGCAGGAGAAACCTCTCCCATCTAACCACGACCATTTGACTGCTTCTACATTTCATTGGCTGCCTTCCCTACTACCTGGTAGGTGTGGTTGCGCGTTGCTCGGATTTTCTATATTATTGATAATAGATTTGTCGCTTCTTTTAGGATTTGGTTTTAGTCTATTTTTAAGTACCTGGACTCACAATGCACTGCTCAAATATCTTTGAACACTTATTACGGTTTAATTTTAAAAGTTTCAACAATTAATAAACATTTATATACCAAGCACTTACATTTTCATCCTTAATTCAAGGAAACCCTCAACGATTCACTAACCAAAGGGCAAATCAACACGAATGTTTTCCGCTTTTCGAGTTTTGTGTGTTTTTCCTCTTTTATTTTTTTAATCCTTTTGACGAACCAGAAATCCTTTTCCGGCCCCAGAAAACGGAACAACACACAAAAAAAAAAACCCCCCACAACAAAAGTTTGAAGGCGTTTTTCCAGTCGTTGTGGTTGCTCAAAGCGTTTGCCATCACATTTCGCTGGGCGACAACAAAAACACTTCCGCATTTCACACGCGTTCCTTTCACCCCACTCCAAAGCCAAAAATAACATTTGAATACCAACAAAAAAAAAAAAAAGGAAAAGGTTAACAAGGATGAGTATGCCAACGACTCTATTTAGAGGCTTGGCAGTTATTTTAGGCTGTGTTGGTGACCGTGGGGAATGTCGCATGTTTCTTCATTTGCCAGTGTCACTTATATCAACTGTAGCGGACAAATAAACCTGCATTTGCATGGGATTTTTGTAAATTGTTCAGTGTGTGTTTACACTCGATGTGGGGTTGTCTAGCCTTTCTCTCACTCTATCAATGATCCAATCGTTGCATATCGCTGCATCGCGTTACAGAACATTAATATTTGATTTGGTTTGTTTATTTTCAATTTGCTTGAAAGCAAATTTATTTGGATATTGAAGCAGACGACGCAAGTCATTCGCTCTTGTCAGTTGCTTTTAGCTTTTTGGCTGTGTCAATTGCAAGCAGGGAAATCAATATGTCAAGCTCAAAGATAAAGTTAAGTGAAGTGAGTGAGAGGTGAAAGAAGATTTAAAAAAGTAAACCAAATATTGTGACTAAGCCACCGACTGACTCTACTCTAGAGCAACGATGTTTAGTAGCTTTAAATAAGAACATATTTGGAAGGCAAGAACTTTCGACACCGGACGAAATCTAGTGGGTGCAAGTCCTTAGAAAAATGTTACCATTTTGAATCTTTTGAATGATTATAAAAACAGTTTTATGTTCACGAGTTACTGGATAAAATTAAGCTGAGAGCTTAACTGGCTCGAGGTCCGAAAAAGTTGCGTGTGAACAACTTATGCATTGTACACCAAAAAAGAGTGGGTTGCCTATACAGTACTGTGTCATGAACCTTCCGGTTCAATCATCAACATTAAGAATGTCGCCAAATAAATAACAAACTTTCTTAAATTATATTAGTAAGTTTTTGGATAATAGAGCTCAAAATGGACGTGCCACCGCCGTTTCAAGCCGTGGTTGGGTAGACAGCACGGACAAACCGACTTTTACCTATCACACACCGGACATGGTTGCTTCAAATCTTATCTCTATAGATTTAAGCATGAGACTGATCCGTTTTGTACACACTGTACGCGGACCATAAAAGACGCAGAATATATATTCTTTTTCTGTCCGAGATTCGCTGCCGAACGGGAAGAGCTTTGCCTAGGTATTGGGAGGCCATTCACAATCACTGACTTGATGGACATCCTACTCAGCTCGCAAAACAATTGGAATGCAATATGCACCATGGCTGCAGAGGTTCTAAAATCCTTGCGTCGCGCTGAACGACAGCGCAATTCGACTTCAACCCCTAGATAGGAATCTAGTGGCATCTCCCCCTTGTGAAGTAATACTTAGCGGTGATTTCGCAAGAGGGAAACGGAGAGAAAGGGTGGTTTTAGTGGGTGAGGACCTCCAAGTCCCACACTTTAAGGCATTCAATGCTTTCCCACCCTTAAAAAAAAAAAAAAAAAAAAAAAACAGCCGTTTCATTAACATCCCAGTTCCATCATCAGTACACAGTGGGAAAAAACCTGTTCAGAAAATAAGTTGCCTTCAACTTAAAATAAGAACAAGATGTCTAAAATTCTGACAATAGTTGCTCAAAATGTACTCAATCGGATAATATTTGCTTTATACCAACAGCAAACCCGGTTTTCGGCAGAGAGTGAGAAAGACCCAGCAGCGCAAATGCACATTACAAGATCGATAGTCTCTTTAACACTTTGAAAGCTGACAGCCTTTAAGTATTGATTACAATTCTTAATAAATTTATGTAAGCTTGGCCATTTTAAACGGTGTTCTATGTAATCGGAAAAGTGTAGATATAACTTCGGCTCTAGATTACAACTCAATATACAATTTGAGAAAATATTGGCAAGGAAGTAGGCGTTCAGTTCACAAGGGGATACACAATTTTGAAATTTTGTGTGTGGACTTGTGGACTTTGCGATAGTCTCGCAAAATGCTCATTTGTTGGTCCGCTGGGCAATCCCATTTTGGCTTTGCGTGTGCGTGTGTAGCCATTTACACGAAGTTCATTCTGCACTGTGTTGTTGAGATAAGACGAGCTCATACAGTCGGTGTGTGACTGCGCTGCCGCTGAGCACTTTTGTAGGCGTAGAAGATAGTGATGTGCCGGACTCTGGTGTAGACCAGGGTACCACAAGCAGAGAGCGCGAAAAAATGACCATGTCTCTCCCTAACACACAGTGATGCATATCTTCGGCAATCACTCGGTGTGAGTTGGCGGGTATGTTCGGCCCCTAGGGGCTATGGCTGGGGAACTCTGGTATAGACCCAGGAATACAGACATCAGACAGGAAAAACCACCAACGATGCCAAACGTCGCTTGACCAAGTTAGAAAAAATACTCAACCCACAACTCAGAATTCGAATCGAAGCGACAATGTTCGAGCTAACGCCATTAACATCTACACTGATGGCTCTAAGGTCGATGAAAAAGTAGAAGGGGGCCTTTTCTCTCCCAACCTAGGCTTGAACTTATCGTTCCGTGTTCCTGATTACTGTAGCATGTACCAAGCAGAGGTGGTAACCATTCAGAATTCTGCTACCTGTCTTAGCACACTCGCGGTCAAAGAAGGAAATGTATTTATATACTCAGATAGTCAAGCCGCACTTAAAACACTTGACTCACATACCAACAATGCTAAAACACTTACGGATTGTCGCTTATCTCTGAATGAGATCGCATGACATTTCAGTATACACCTTATATGGGTGCCTGGACATGGCAACATAGAAGGAAATGAGTCTGCGGACAAACTGACCAGAATAGGTACCACCATCGAGCTCCTTTCAGAGAAGAGCACGATATGGCAACATATAAGCTTCACGCAAAAGCTGAAACACTTCGTCTAGCTACGAATCGGTGGAGAAACCTTTCCTCCTGTGCTGTATCGAGACTTACGTGGCCTATATTCAACCTTAAACGTACAAGCACACTTTTACGTCACAGAAGGGAACACATTTCACTTCTGGTGGGGACCCTCACGGGTCACTGTCTTATTGGCAGACACGCAGCACGCCTGGGCGTCACTCCCCATGACTTCTGCAGAAGTTGCGGATACGAAGAAGAGGAGGAATCGGTACAACACCTTCTCTGCCATTGCCCCGCCTTGAGTAGAAGGAGACTCAGGACACTTCGTCAACCTCTTCTACTCAACCTCTTGGAGACATCCGGGCTAGAGATCCCAGCTCTACTCAAATTCATTCTGTCCACACAGGGGGACCCCCCTCAGTCTTAAAAAGGGTTAATAGAGAATAAATATGGCATCGCAATGGGCCCAATGTGGCCTAAGTGGGAGAGCGACTTGTCGCTCTCAGCCATCGCAACTTAACCTAACCTAACAATGTTCGATTATGTGCTCATCGAAGTGGACACACCTCATTCAGTTCTGCGCCGCTGTAGTCTCTTGTATTTTTCAACTCAACTTTTTGTCAGCTCAAACAGCACACAGAAAAGTAGAAGTAGCCCCCTAGATGTGATGAAAATAAAGTGTGCAATAGCTCAATGTGCTAGCGCTAGCGATTCAATACGTTGTTCGTTCGGTTTTAATTTTCAGTCAAGCCCGAACAAAGTTTTCTGTGTTTTTCTGAAAAACTAAAATTAAACTAGTCGGGTGGAGTGGGGTCCTTTAAGTTCTTATTCAGCGACGATGGCTCTGAATATAAATCTGCGGAGGAGCAGCAGCATATTTAGCGCTTGTAAAATATTAGTGGCGACGACCCCCTTTTTTCCCTTTCAATCCTAAAAGGAATGTCCCGTATCCTATTCCTACGAAGCCCCACAATGTAAGGAGTCCGCTTTAATAACCTTATCCAAAATCAATAAAAAAAATTTTTTCAGTTGAGTTTAAAATGTTCTTGAAAGCGGAACAATATCAACTCAAATCAAGTTCTTAAAAACAGAACTATATCAACACGATTTGAGTTTTTGCGATCTCAAAAAATGGTTCTTAAAGTGACATAATTGTCTACAAATGAGATAAACTGTTCATGCACGGTTTTAGGTAACGTTTGTGCTCATTTTGAGTCCAATGTTATCAGTTTTTTTCCCCAAGTGAAAACATCCATTAGTAATCCATTAGTAATCTTTGTAATCATCACTGTACAAATTAGTTCTAGAAGTACCCACTATAAACACATATAAATAGTAGTAGCCCTTAGGCTTTTGGTATTATTAAGGTAGTTAACTTTGGTCACACTGGATGGAGGATGCGAGCATAGAAGGAGGCGTTAGTGGATTGTGGAGTAGTAGGAGTTGCTCGCTGACCGAGACGGACGTGTGTATATAAATGGACAGAGACCGTATTGATAATATAAATAATAATTGCATAAATAATGTGTAAATAAAGACCGGAAACGCCGAAGATAGAAGAGAGTATATACTTTGCTATCGACGGCAGGCTAGATATGTTCGATAAAATATTTTAGCTTTTGATCAACATTTCCTTATCAAATTGAAATAATTTTTCCATTCCCAACATGAAATCGCAACTTTTTTTTTGTTTGGCCAGCTGCTTGTGTTGAATTGGTTCGCGATAAATCTTTTCTTTACTGATTTTGCACATGTGCTAACCTTTTTGGGGTACCAAACATTTTTTTTTTTTTTTTTTAGATTTATTTGAGCCAAACAAAAACTTTTGACATATTTCAAGCAAACACAAGACAAATGTTTTTTTAATATCAATATATATAAAATATAAAAAAAACATTTCCATAGTTATCTATGAAAAGAAACCAAACAAAAAACCTATAAAACAAAAGCGTAAATTCATGTAAAATGTCAGTTTATTTGTATTTCATATCCAGTTTGTTGGTTATCTGCGACGTTTTGGTTGTCAGACCTAGCAGAGCGAAATATTGTATTATTTTTAGTTTTACCAAAAAAATAATAAATCATTTTGGCAAAACAAAAAGTTTAACCACAAAAGAAATTTCTTCAACTGCGAATAATGTTTAGTTTAAATGTAGTTGCAGCTGGCACTAGAAACTAGAAACATTCTGACAGAATTTAGATTCACTTGAAAACTTCTAAGAAAAATGCGATTTTAAATGCTTCAAAGATTTATCGATGCTGTCAACATAACCGCAAAAAGTTCCAGCTAAACGACGATTGAAGGACAAACAAAGTGAAAATTAGGCCGCCCAGATTCCCCACAAATAACGACCGCAATGCCTGTCAAGTGGCACGTAGGGATGGGGAGTTGGGAGAAGCATCGCGACATGGTCTGGGGACAAGGTACATGGACACCTGTGGCTTTTGTCGTGGCAATAAATCAATTTGTCCTGACGTCTTGACATTGTCTCCAATGTCGTGGAAGGCGATGACTTTGTTCCATTCGTGATGTTTGTTCAAGGGAATTTGGATTTGATGTTGATTCAATATTTGCATAGTTGAGTTTCGATTTCAGTGTTTAAGGAACTGTGATTCTTCTTCACAAAATTTTCACCACTTTGGCACAAAATAAGTTTAATGTTATATGAGTGTGTGTCACTTGCCTTTTGTATTCGCTTTATAGTTGCTGACCTCAAACTTCAATTGGAATCAAAGTCAAATTCAGTCCAAAGTGGAACCGGACAAAGCTTAAATGTTTTCTGTCGCTCCTCAAATACAAATGTTAAAATTATAGAAATCCGAAACACTTCGATTCTTAAACCGAACCGAGCTTAACTTCGACTTACTCCTTATAGACTTATAAATTTCAGTAGAATATGTGTACCACTCTCACTTAAAGTGCTTTCTCCTCCACCAGCTCCACCAACCTCCCCTTCTAATGCAAATCCGTTTTTTTTGCCTAGATTTATGCCATGTCCAGGCAACTGGCCTGTTTAGCAGTGCACAAGGTTAAAGGCAAACATTTTCTGACACTTTGCAGACAACAGGCAAGTCCAAATCAAAAAGGATTTTGCCCTGACCCACAAATTTATTTGCTCTGAAAAATGTATCTCGAAATACTTAAATTTATATTTTTCATCATCATCTAAGGCTTAAGTGCTCACATGAATGAGAAGGATGAAGGACTAAGTAGGAGTTGGTTGGAAGGCATGTGCCAGCTGTTAATATTTTGACAATGATGCATAAGTCCGGGACCTGGACAGACAGACTGGACGGACATTTGGCAAGATGAATGTCGACAGTTGGATGGAAATCCACATCCAAAATTTCATATTCAGGCCAGGCACTCAACACTGAAAGCCTTCCTGGAGTTATTGTTTTAGTTGTTGTTTCTGGCTGACACCTTCATTAGTTATTCAAAAATTGTCGAGGTCGAGACAGACAGAGAGAGAGAGAGCAGAGCACAACTGGAATTGTGTCAGAAAGGATTGGCTAGTCTTAGGGCCAAAGGCAAAGACATATGGGTTTCTTGCTGGACAGGCAATGGAAATGGATAAGATGACTGATGAAATGAAACATTTCTTGTACTCATAATGGAGCGGCATTTAAAGACTTTAAAGCATTTTGCCCCTTCTCAAGGGAGTTTCCATTTAATTGACAGCGGTTACCTTTCTGCAATTGTGCTGCAGAATTACCACATTTAAAGCGCTTCAATTACCCTCTGGCAGTGACAGCAATTGTTGTTCCCGCCGCTTGTTAATGAGTTGTTAAGAGTCCACTCCTATTTCCCACCACCAACAGCTTCATTTTGGCCAAATTCCATTCAACAGCGATAAATGTCAATTGCAGATCAACACCGAGTCCAAAATGCCAGGACCTCAACTCATTACTTGCTCGTGCGAAAATGAACACACACAGAACCACCAGCTGGGCGGAGGAGCACCGTGACGTTGAAATGCCAACAATGGCTTGATTATGGCGGCGGGCATCCGGTACTTGGGATTGCGTTTACTTTGGTCAAGTGGGGGTCATAAATCGGTGCCGGCTAATGCCAAAGTGTGCACTTCATTTAGTCTGTCATTGGCATTCATGGTTTTTGGGGAAAATGAACGATTCAAGCGGCTTAATTTCAAACGGATGATGGAGTGAAAACAAAAGGGATTTGGAAAGTTGTATAACAATTGAAATTATTTGTTAATAAGCAGATAGACAATAGTTTACTAGAAATTCTTAAACAATTAGGGAATTATGTCTGCATTAGTGTAATTCGTTTGTAAACAAAATGCTAGCATAATCACACGTATTCTCTGAGAGCTCTGTACATTAAAGCAACTTAACTGAACTAAGCAAAGTAAATCAAATGTCGAATAGATGATGTTGAAGAAGTCTGAACTCAAATGATTCATTTTTCCTTTTTTTTTTTTGCAAATTTCATAAGTAAAAGCGCTCTTTTAGTAGAATCACTTGATCACTGATCAGACCTTCAAATCTAAGGAGTTTTTATAATAACTGACTTTTGTCAAAGTGTTTGTTTAGGCGGCTCAAGGTCAACGGTTAATTATAATTTAATAATCAATACAAATCAACAACAATGACTTATAACATTTGGATAGCAATCGTTTTCATCTGTACAGTACTGTTTCAAGGGCCTCCCGGTCCTCTCATCAGCCCACTTTCTTGCTGTCACACTTTAACACGATAAGCAAATTACTTTTATATAAAATACCGATAAGCGATATTTGTGAGTGTGTTCGCATATGGGCATTTCCGCAGCTACGAACGTGACAATCGTGCTATCGTAAAATCGTAATATGCGGAATATTGATTTTTGGATAGCACTTGGCTAGCACTTTATTTAATGTAAGAGCTGAGAGTTGTAGACAGTAAGGTCCCAAGATACAGGCAGTCAAAAAGGCATTCACAACGTGACAGAATACGGAAAAAAGCAAAACTCTGTGGAATGCATTCGAGTTTTTTAATGCAACTAATTTTAATAACTTTAATATGATCTGCAATGTTGTAACTGCATATTATAGCTGATTCGGTCAAAAATAAATTTAGCTATACGCATCGTGACATACGTTAAGTGACAAGTCTTTCTCTAACGCTGTTCTTGTGATGCTTTTCTAAAATGTATATATGAATCCTTTTGCGTAATCCTAAAATACATCATACTTTTGATTCAGGATTTTATATTGATATACATAAGATAAGTAAGCTGCATAAAATGAATCAATGTTTTCGGTTTTTGGTTTACCTTTTTGTGGGAATGCTCATATATACAATATATTTTCATAGTTCTCTTAGGCAGTTGACGATATCTCAGAAGTTCATTCCTGAAAATTTAAAAATGGTTTTGGTATAAACGTGTCTGACTTCAACCTTATTCTATGGTTTCGAAACTTTCGGCAGCAGTGACTCGCTTAGTATGCAACGACTTAATGTAGCGTTTAATTTGATAGCGAGATATATTTTTAAACATAGACGCAGTGACCATATTTCTATACTTGCACACAAAACTTTTAATTTGACTCTCGAGTGTTGGATAATACTTTTTTACATTTACGCTGTTCGCTGCTGGAACGAACTACCTTACTACCTAAAAGACGTAGGACACACAACGCAATTTAAAACTCAGCTAGCTGAATATCTTGTAAGACAAAATAGATAAAACAAAAAATAACAAAATTTAAGGAAATCAAAAATACAATTTGTAACTTATCAAGAATGCTGATCTGTATACGTAGTCAGTAGGGTATACTTATTATGGGGTATACTTATTATATATTTCAACTTGTATACTGTGTCACCAATGCTTATCTATAAGACTCTGTTTAATGCGAATAACCACTTGGTTACAATAACAAACGTCTAACGAACGCTCATTCATATATAATCCATTGCCTGTTTAAGGTCGTCGTTTTCAGGCCAGCCGAAAGTTATGCAAAGTGTTTGAAAGACACCAAATGCAATTTGAATCCATAATTTTTGAAGCTGTGGACATCGTTCTCAGTGTTCGTTTAAACAGGGCCAAGAGTACTTGTGTGTATACGAAGGGTATATGCTTTCCTTTATAAATACCAAAGTATTTTTTGTTTGTTTAATAGGGAAATCGTGTAGATTTTTATTACTTAAATATGAAACTTTCGAAATTTTATCTGGAATGTCATCAGAAATTTCATTATATTATATAGTCAAAAATTTGAGTTTGAAGCCTAGTACTGAGGGCGTTCGAATTTTCCTTTCGTCACAGTATTTCATATAATTAGAAACACCTTGGCTTTGCTTTGATGCTCATGTGCTTTTAGAAAGTGTTTCTATTTAGGTAAAATACGGTGACGAAAGGAAAATTCGAGCGCCCTCAGTAGTAGGCTTGAACGTGTTACAGAGTTTCGTGAACTAAGGCGAATTAATTACTATTTATTTTTCCTGTAGAAACTTAGAAAAATATATCGTGCTTTCCATATTTAAATCTTTCCATGCACGTGCTTAACATTTAAATAAATATATCGAACGATTCTAAAAATAATGAACGTAAGTTTAATTCAACGATTTATTTTTTAAGTGCAGTCGTTGTATTTGGTTAATTCAATTTTTATGGATATTCATTAATATCATAAGTGACCCCTCTGTAAATCAAGCATGAATCTTGCGTGAAACGCTTCAAAAATGATGTGGGTGAATAGTAAGATTTGAGATTTTTATTTTGTGAAACGTTCGTGACGTGAAAGCAAATTTGCTTACGCTCGCAGCTCTCGCTAAAACCACAATGTGGTTACCTTCAAAAACTTGTTGCCTTATCTTTCCCTTTTTCAGCTAGAAAAGTCCTGATTGACCGTTAGTTAGCTTCAGAGCTCACAAATAATAATTTTCAACAAATATTTTCTCTCAGCAGAGCAAACATCAAAGACAAACAAATGAAGCAAAACTGTTTTGCTCTGATTTAAGACAACAAAGAACCCAAAACCAAAGTGGTAATAGTTTTGTTCAAGCTTGAACATGAGACTCGACCACGATCCTAACGTTACGTTACATATCATAAACCAATCATTCTTTGTAACATTAAATATTTAGCCTTTGTCGCCTATGTCATAAATATGCCACCTTTTGTAATAGCATTAAATATTATTAGCCGCAGTGACAAGGATCAGCCCAGCCCAGCAGACCCACCACTTGAAAAGGATCAACCATGGGAACCACTTGAAAAGGTCATCCGGGTCCCACCACGTAATATGCATCGTGTGAGGCAATGTGTATACCTCACACGAATGCATTTTTATATTTATCCACACGCAGCTATATTACAAATACTGCCTTAGATAAGTTTAGAAGTTAGTGGATGATGAATTTTTAATAAAAGATAGATCGCTCACACTGAGCGGGGTCAGTACAAATGAAATCTTACCGTGCTCAACTGAAAGTATATAAGTCTATACAGGTTTTCTCTCCCTCGATGCAGTATTGAGCGATTGCGATCTCAGGTTTGCATACTTCGAAAACTGGCATAGTATATAATTCAACATTTCTTTAAAATCGTGTTTGGATATTTGGAATTTCAGTACATTTTTGAAAGTTTGAATAATGCTCTAGCAGTAGAATGCCTGAAACTGATGCTAGAAACTGAAGAAACGGAAACTTACAAATTGGAAATGGGTCTAATTGAAGCGCAAGCAGCAGAACCATCTGCCAAAAGAACTGCAGTGTAGTTTAATGAATTATATGTCGAACTGAGGCATTTGTTTGATGTAAGTATCAATCAATATTTTCATCAATTCATAAATCCTTACTTAAATCTTGTGCAACAACTATGGCATTAACTATTATTTTTAACTTTAGCTTCAGTCTGAACAAAACACTATTTAGTTCATCTAGAAGTATAAGAATTCGTTCACATCCTGTTACATTTTATTCAAAATTTTTGATTATTCTATTTTAAGATCAATGAGTTTTGTTGGTTTTTATGATACTTTTCGTGGACCTGCCTAAGACTATTTCATCTCAGACATTTGCTGAAATTAATTTAGTGTCACTTTTTTCAAATTGTTTCTAAGATATTTCTGATTCATATGTTATAAAATGATAAAACTTAAAGCCAAAGTTTTTTCAAAAGTTAAAATATTTATGAATTTGAGGCACCGAGGCAAATAGATTTTAATCCCAGCCAAGTATAAACTCTCAGCCAAATATCATCTTAAAGTTTCAATCACTTGAGAGCACTTTTCCATGTCAGTTTCATATTCCACATGTGTATCAGTTTCTAATTTTCTTTTCTCAAACGTTGCACATTTTCCTGTATTTTCCCATGATTTATAATGCATGCAAAATAATGAGCCTTCATTTGATGTCAAAACTATCGATTTTCTGACATCAACTTCATGCGGAAAATGGAAACTGCCAACGTCAGGAGCAGCAGCAACAGCAGCAGGAACAGCATCGCACAAAAGACGGCACTGCATTGGGCATCATCGAATGACACCCAATTCCCACAGCTGCACATTTCCGCTGCCAGTTGCAGTAACATCAGCCGGAAGAGAACGCCACTTAAAGCTAGCCCTTGATAGTCGTAGGAAGATGTCTTCAAAAAGCCGCCAAAAGCCAAACTTTCAAGTCATAAATATGTATCCCCCCCCACCATTCCTCAGTAACTTTGTGGATAGTTTTCCTGGTTCCCGGCAGCAATTATTAAAAAATTTATTGATTGCTCCCCTCTAGGGTAGGGGAGAAGGGGCGTTGGTATAGCTGCCGACAAGGCTTTTGCCCAAATGCTTTTAATCTGATTGCAACGCGGCGGTCACGAAGTTCCTCGTGGGCGGAAAAAAGGGGAAGACTATTGAATGAAAAATATTTATGCACTTGAATGGCGTTAGAGAGATAGTGAATAAAATAGAGAGAGAGAGAGAGAGACATAAGAGGCGCGAAGGGAGGAGAGAAAAACGAGTGCAAAACTTTCCCGATTATAAATCAAAACTTTCAATTTTCTTTAGTTTTTCTTCTTCTTTACTGACTGCAAAGTTCTGGTAGAAGAGAAAAAGTTACCAAACAAAAGTCTAAAAATGTAAGTAAGGACACTTGATTGATTGACTGACAACATTTTTGGACCACGACTTGCCAATGAGAATGCTTTGAAAAGAGAAATAAGAAAATGTAAGTTTTTACTAATTATGGGTAATTGAAATGTATATTAAAGACACCTTTGTTGAATGATTTAAAGAGAGGCTTGATAATCTAAAAAGTTCGGAGTCATGATACAAAAAATAGAAGGTAGTGCAATGCGTCGCTTCCAATGTGTCTTCACAGACTCACAATTTTGTGTTTGTAAACATTTTTTCAAAATGAAAATGAATTGAAATTATATCAACAATTAAACAAAATCAAGCTAGAATTAAAAAATTCCTAAGATTTATCTGTCAAATAAGTCACAGACTGACAAATATATGCGCATGTGAAATGGATCAAGTGCTTGCACAACCTTGTATTCATTGTATAATGGGTCGGAATAATTCTGAAAATGTCATATGTAAACAAAAATTACTGAAAAAATATCGAAAAATTAAATCTTCTGTAAAACAAGAAGAATACTAAAAGAGATCAAAATATACTTTGCTAATGATACTGTCAACAGAGAAAGCCTGTGGTACAAATTGAGCAATCTCAATATATCCTACAAAATTATAAGAATACTGCAAAACTTATACGATGGTGCCGAGGCAGTGGTATGGGATAGATCTAAGATATCCAACTGGATCGATAATAACACTGATGTAAAACATTCTTGTCTGCTAAGCCCACTGTTACTCGCACTTTACATTGATGACATAGTTCATCCGATTAGAGGTGTCATTTCGGTAGGACTTACACACATCAAAGTTCTTATGTATGCGGATGACTTGGTTCTGATGGCGGATTCACCGGAAAAGCTGCAAGTAACGCTGGATGACGCGTACAACTATTGCTGTATTTTGGGGTCTTACAATCAATGTTGAGAAAACGAAAGTGCTTCCCATACGGAACAAAAGAGGAAGGATCAGAAACGATGAAAAATTGCACATCAACGGATCGGAAATATAGAGAGTAAAATCCTTTAAGTACCTGGTGGTAACGATCTCTTCAAATATTATATGTCACTCAGCACCCATTTTCAGCAGAAATATCACTATGCCATCAGAGCCCTCAACTGCACCTGGAAATCCCTACTAAGTAACGAAAATGTGCTACATAGCATAAAATACAGTATGTTCCAGGCTACCTCTGGTTCAATCCTAATGTACGCCTCCCAGGTCTGGTAATATACAACCAACGAATATGATGAAGTGGAGAAGCTACTTCGTTTCTATTTAAAAAGCATGTTTAGGTTGCCCCGAAATACTCCAAATTACGCCTTATTTATTGAAATTTGCCTCTCTCCTCTTTACTGCCAAACACTAAGCACACACTTTGCGTATATGAGAAAGATAATTTCTTTGCCCGTTTGGTACAAACCATTGCAAAGGACTTACATTCAAAAGGAACCCAGTGTTTTGAAGCCTGGAGCAGCCTTGCGGAGGAACACGGTGTTGGAGTCAGCATCAGCAACTCTGATTCGTGGCAAGAGGCACGCTCTCAAATTGTAAGGAAAAAGTAAGCTTAGGCAAAAGCGAGCGAACACAGAGTAATCTACAGGCAACTGAACTATAATAAACCATTTTAAGCCTAGTACTAAGGGCGTTTGAATTTTCCTTTCGTCACAGTATTTCACATAAATAGAAACACTTCTTAAAAGCACATGAGCATCAAAGCAAAGTCAAGGTGTTTTTAATTATATGAAATACTGTGACGAAAGGAAAATTCGAACGCCCTCAGTACTAGGCTCTAACAATCTGCACAGCCTAAACCAAATCTCGGCACTATTCTCGGCACTATTCATCTGACACATAGCAGCTTTCTGGAAGAACAGAAATCGGCATATTTTATGATGCTGAGCTATGATAGGTTTATGATATGTAACGCAACGTTAGG
This sequence comes from Lordiphosa magnipectinata, assembly GCA_037044535.1. Classification (NCBI taxonomy): domain Eukaryota; kingdom Metazoa; phylum Arthropoda; class Insecta; order Diptera; family Drosophilidae; genus Lordiphosa; species Lordiphosa magnipectinata. Next base: position 86,435 of record JBAMBO010002593.1, on the reverse strand, counting down.
ATCGTGGTCGAGTCTCATGTTCAAGTTCAAGAATCAGCATAAACAAATGATTTTTTTTTGTTTGTTTTATTGCTACATCTTTTTTGTCACACTGGCAAACAGCTTTCAATATTATTAGTTTCATGCAAGGGGTACAAAGCTTTAAAAGAGCAAATTAACATTTGCAACAAATTTACCCATCTTGTAAACTACATTGCTAGTTTTTTTGATTTTCATAGAAATTTGTTTCTGCTATTTAGCAGCTATTCCAATTGAGCTGATTTAGCCAAAAGTCAGGTGCCTGTTAAGATACACTTCCAGATACCTGTGACCTTGATAATGGGCTTGAAATAGATCTACTTCCGTGAAAACTCCGGGGCAGTCGTCTCTCCTTAACGTGTAGGTGACATTGGCAGAACCATTCTGAAAAATCGGTACATGTACTGCTGTAGAATGTCCGTGGCGCTGCACTGTGGGAAAAACGGTCAGATTAGCTCCGATTAATTGAATTTTCCAAATAAATATTTCGTTTTGTAATCGATTACTAATAGATCTGATAGGCCAAAAACACCTTTGTTTTTCTTTTGCTCTCAATATTCGCACAGCTGGGAGTCATCAAACTAACTTATGTGTGCACCAGCTGCATACATAAGCATTCCCGCTTTTTTAGTGTTACTGCTGCTAATTTACGCAAAATTGGTAAAATTGAAAGAAAAATTAAACTAAGTGTTTATAATTAACTTCAAAGGTATGTAATAACTAAAAGATATGTGTTGGTGACTTGTCATTGTGTTTCGTGCCGTATACTTGTGATTGTTTAAGGTGATATTCTAACTTATAAGTTTTACTTGTACATTCAACTTTCAAAGAGCTAAACTTTATTCATTCGACAGCATTCGCTCTAATTTTTATACCCGTTACTCGTAGAGTAAAAGGGTATACTAAAGTCGTGCAAATGTATGTAACAGCCAGAAGGAATCATTTCCGACCATATAAAGTATATATATTCTTGATCAGCATCAACAGCCGATTCGATATAGCCATGTCCGTCTGTCCGTCTGTCCGTCTGTCCGTCCGTCCGTCCGTCTGTATGAACACCTAGATCTCAGAGACTAGAAGAGCTAGAGCAACCAAATTTGAAATGTAGACTCCTATTGTCTGCACGCAGATCAAGTTTATTTTCAATTTTTGCCACGCCCCCTCACGCCCCCGCAATTTGGAAAAAACCTCATATCTCCTACAGTTTTGATGATAGATGGTTCGTACTTTCTAGAGATATCTAGTACTCAAAATTATTTATCGATTTGCTGAAGAAATGATAAAGATCGGATGAACGATACTCAAGTTATGAGCAAAAAACGATCAGTTAACACCCACCACCCACCCCACCCATAACCTAAGCATTGCGTTCAGCAGCAATCTTAGTGAGAGAGAGAGAGAGAGAGAGAGAGAGAGAGAGAGAAGAGAGACTTAGAGAGCGCACTGTGTTGTGCGGATAATAAATAGCCGAGTTAAAAAATGTTGCATACTTTTCGGCTGACCCACCTCAGGCATACAGGAAGGCTATTAAACATTTGTTTCCATGAGTAACGGGTATATCGAAGTCGGTTAGAGCCGACTTTAACTTACGCTCTCGTTATTTCTAAAAATGGTATAATGTGTTGTGAAATGTCCAAATTGTGGAACCACCTTCGTCCACTTACTGAAGAAATGTTTTTTTTTAACGTAAATGTCAGTGGCCAGGCGTGTGTTATTTTTGGTATGTGGGAAAAAAAAAAATATTGCTGTGGATTCATATGTATTTAACAATATTATTGCTAGGTCCAATTATATCAATAGTCAATGCGTTGAAATTCCTAAGCGAATCCAAAATTTCACTTCAAAATTGGCAATGAAATGGAGAGATAACCATTATGACATAAATAAATTTGAGAAAAACAACAAAGACTGGTTAGATAGTGAACTTATTTTGATAAACTCAAGTTCAAAGACTGGGAGACCCGCAAAGAGTTTTAGTGTCTGTTAAGAAACCACAAAGAAAAAGAAAATATCTGACATCGCCACAGAAATTCCGTGCGAAGAGCTCATGTCTGCGGCCAGCACTAGCTTATACAAGGCTGGCAAAAGAAATGCATCAATGGTGGTATCTTCGCTGACTCTCAATGAACAACTGCCAATGAGATTAAAATCTGTCATTCAATCTGAAGACGAAAAACAAATTAAGTATACGGCAGAGGAAGCTTTAGCTCTATAATATATATTGATGGTGGTTACACAAAAAGGGTTTAGATGGACTTGGTGAGTGGTACCAAACAGAGGAATACAAACATATTTCCTACATATAATGCTCTACGGTCTGCAATAAAACTGTGCTACCAGAATGGGCTGCAACTTACCGACAATTCTTTCGAGGTATGTTTTCTGAAGAAGCTCTCGAGGCCAGAAATAAAGACCTTAGAAAATTTCGCTCACATAACTGCCGAAAAAATTCTCGCAAAAATATCATGGAGGACTTGGTGCATTCTCTTTTTATTTCTTCTGATCCTTTCATTACAATGCTATCAAAAGGTTCAGCGAAGTCTACAAGAATCTACGTAGTTTTAAATAATGATGTAAGAAGTCTTCTTTTGATAAGCAATGAGCATTATATGTCAGATGATAGTTGTTCAGATACTGAATAAGTTCAATAAATTAAAAACAAAAAAATTTAAATTTGTAGCTTATAAAAAAAATATTTTTTTAATTTTCTTTTTTAATTTTAAAAAAAAATTAACCCGACCAAAATAGGATCATTTTTCAAGGAGTTAATAATAAATCGGAGCTAATTTGGCCGTTTTTCCCACTGTGCGCTGTAGACACAGGGATGTCTGGCCAAAATAGCTGTGTCATCAGTAAAGGTGGCAAGGAAAAGGTGCTGTGGGTCATTCCGTGGAATGGTATCTCCAGTGGGCATGTCCATGGTTGAAAATGTGTGAAGCGTGGGACCGAGGACGCTTCCCTGTGAAACTCTTGCACGTATAGTTCTAGTACTCGATTCAGCTCCATCGAGAACGACAGAAAACGTCCAGCCAGTAAGGAAGCTATGCACCAGATCAAAGAGCTGTGGTGGGAGAAGACTCTTTATCTTCCAATCCTTAATGCCACTCATGATCAAACGCTTGCTTCACGTCAACGAATACCTCCACGACGTACTCCTTGGCATGGTACCCTTTAAGTATAAAGTTGGTTACCCTGTTTAACTGTTATGGCGAATTGAAAGGGCGGCTTGCGTAGGTTGAGCTCATTCGAGGCAAGTTTTCTGCTCAGCAGGCACCTCTCAAAGATTTTCGACACCGACGAAATCAAACTGATTGGCCGGTACGATTTAGCATCTGAAGGACTCATCCGTGCCTTTATGGATCATAACAATCAGGGCCTTCTTCCAGGCCCTCGGCATGTATCCCAATCTCAACACTGAGTTGAATACTTATACTAGGAAGAGTATGACTTTGTCTTGTTGTTGAACCCATCTTCTCTAGGAGCTTTTTTGGGCTTAAGCTCTTTGATTTTTTCTTTCACCTCCGTTAAAGTGATCGGAAAAACTGGCAGCTCGAGCTGACCAGGGGCGCGAACTCTGCATAAAGGGGAGGTTGTTAATGGCGTAAATCTCTCCTCAGCTCGATCCTTGGGAGATTTGGCCCAAGAGTCATCATTCCTTGGGATCGGAAATTTTGGGGTTGCCTAACGTTTGTACCTAATACAGAGAGACCTGAGAGCATAATTGTTGCTCTCATCTGATGTGACGCTCTCTAGAAATCTAATAGTTTCCACCTGTTTGTGTCTGATCAGCAGCTTTTTAACACGGTTTGACATTCTGCGATAGACTCTATCAACAATTGTGCCTTCAAAAAGTTATCTTTTCTAACATGTTGGTCCTTCAAGCCGGATTTCACCTAATAGTTTTCCATTAAGCAGATTACTTTCCCAATATTATGAACCTTTCAAGCAAACTGAATAACATTTTGTTTGCATAAAAGTAAAGCTTAATTTCAATAGACATTTTCATAGATTGCTCAACTTTATACATATTAGACACTGCTTTAGGTGGCTTAGAAATTATATATGAAAACTTCCAAGCATGATTTTGTCGAGTATTCATTAAATCATTCCTCTATCTACATGTTTAGTTCGTGCTTTGTCTGTTTCTTTGTGCAACCTCAAGGCATTGCTGCTCATTTAAACGCATCTTTACAACTTAACCACACACACACACACACAAGACAATGAAAATGTTTTCCCTAAAATTATTTGTGAGCCCTTTGTTGTTTTTGCTGTTGTTCTTGTGGTGGCCTGGGCGCAAAATGTAATCAAGAAAACATTTAAATGAATGGCAAATTCAAAATTGCATGCATATTTCATATGTGCAGGCCACAAAATGCTCATGTAATTGCAAGAACAAGTTGCCAAAAGGAACAGGGAGCAGCAGCAGCAGCAGCAGCAGCAACAGCATCTTGCATAAATTTTGCATCAAAAACTTTTGCTGGGGACAAACGTTGACGACACTCGTGGCAAAAGCTGCTTTCGAATGCCCAAGCATGCTCTTAAGGAAATTTGCACATTGATTACTTTCTTGCCGGAAGTCATAATTAAACAACATCAAAGGACTCAAAACTTTTCATAAGCAAAATTAACACATAATTTGTTTACCAAACACGTTTTGACCAGCATCAAGTCAAGGATGCTTAATAGGGACACTTTTGACTTGTGTACTAATTGAAAATTCCAAGTGTAAGCTGTGCATGTGACGGGCAACTTAGTTTTGTGGTGGGTCACACAGGCCTACGGTTCTAGAGTTGATAACGTGAGCCGGTTAGGTTAGGTTTGAGGATCTGAAATCAAAGTAGAAGGATAAAAGAAGACTTTGAGAACTGAGAATAATTTTAATAAATTGTCATAATACTTGGATGGATTAGTAAGTCTGACCCTTGTCTGACTACATCAGAGGTGCCCAAGACGAATGCGCATGTAGCGCATTTGTTGTTGTTTTACGCAAAGGGAGACCGGCGCGTAGAGGACTTCCGCATTGCATAAGCAATAACAGCTTTAAATGTGCTTTCTCTGCTCGTTCTCTCGGAGCGAAGTTTATGTTGTTTTCAAACAACAATCAGTTTCTCTTTCTATTTCTTGTGGTTGTTGTTGCTTAAGTTATATTTTCTTCATTTGTATAGGTATTCATGCGCGCGTAAGTTGATTCTGGGCACCTGTGGACTACATTATTGTGTACAGTCATCAATATAAAGATAGCGCCATATCTAACTAAAATTCGTGCAATATTTTTGGAATATTTTCCAAAAGATTCTATGGAAAAGCAGCATAGTCGAAAAATTTGTTAGTTTTCTTCATAAACTAATCTAATGATAACTCCACTCACGTTTGCATCTCTTACTTTCCACACATCACACAAAGTCAGGAATAACTTTCCTATGTATGAGTGGGCGTCCCTACCGCCCATTAGCTTCTCCACACACACCCAAGTCGTTAAAAAGTAAAAATCAATTTATGAGTAAAACGTTAAGTGAAAAAGTTTTGCCATTAAAAGGCAAGCCCCACAGCTGAAAGGTGGCTCCGGGCCGGGCACCAACACCACACAACTTCTTCAGTCCAAAGTCAAGGTGTTGAGAAGATAAATCAATTTGCTTGTTGCACAGTTGCCAGAGCCAACAAAAAGGTTTAATTAACGAACAAATGTCAACTTGAGCGAGGCAACACTTAAGCAGCAACTTTTGTCCGCAATTAAGGCATGAATGAATGACAGACTGAATGAATTACGTACTGAACTGAGCTGAGCTGAATGCGTACTGAGAGTGTTGAACAAGAATTTTCCCAACTTGAATGTGGCCAAAGTGCTCAATTGTGTGAGAGTGTGTCTAAATGTGTGTGTGTGTGTGTGTGTGGTGTCGCTTAAGGGTTTCCATGGGCAATTTAGCTGATATCTGCAAAATTTGCTTTAATCTTCTTTTGAAGTGTAAGACTTGTATTTTTGTGGTTATTACTTTTCATATGCTTCTTATCATTTGGTCAAGCACTCAAAATGAATGAGGTGAATAATGTTTAGGAAATATTTATTTATTAGATAAATGGAAATACCAAATTTGTCTTATTTATGAATGCACAATGTGCTTTATTTAGGCTTTGCACATTTCTGTTATTTATTTCAACAGTAGCTTTTGGATGAAAGTTTTTGTGGTTTTTTTGTTTTTTTTTTGTGAACTTTGCTAGATGAACGACTTTATAGTAGACTTTTTATATGAAGCTTAAAAACTTACTAAATTTGGTTGCTAGAGTGTTTGGACTGGTATGCACCAACTTTGGTGAAAATCAGATAAACGATAGTGGAGTTATAAGCAACACAAAAATTCGGAGGAACAGCGCTAACGGCAGCCACCACAATTTTCCTTGCGTCGTATTAATGGCATCACCTTTATACATATACGCGAGGCAGCACCGGCCGCATTGGCGATGGGCAACACTTCACACAGATTGAGGCGCCACCTTTTTAAAGTTATAAATTAAAGGACGACCACTTAGAGTTAAGCGAGTGAGAAAAAGAGCAGCATTTATAAGCTGTAAACATATTAATGTAAGGAACTGACTTTGAGCCTCTGGATGAATTAGTCTGATGTACTCTAATAACAATACCGAACACACTGGATGGATGATGCGAGCATAGAAGCAGGCATTAGTGGATTGTGGAGTAGTATGAGATAGACGCTGACCGAGACGGACGTGTGTATATAAATGGACAGAGACCGTATTGATAATGTAAATAGGGATTGTGTAAATAATGTGGAAATTAAGACTGGAAAACCCGGAAGAGTCGGAGGCTTACAAAGCAAAGATATTATTAATTTTATTATATTAGAAATTTATTAAACATAGAGAATTTTGAAATTGGATCAAGAATATTTGACGTCCACCACAGACCAGATATTCACATTATGGAAAATCCTGAAGCAGACCTATGAGAGAGGTATCAAAAACAACAATAATTTTGTTGATTACACAGGCCAACTGACATTTTGGTCCAGTCTTTCGCGAGGGTGTTTGATATTAAGAAATTTTCAAATTGGGAGAAATTGTTTTAATCTAGTACTGCCTGAATGTTATTGTACATTTGCTTGACAATTGATGTAAGGTCTATGTTAAATCACGTAGTCTTTAAATATTTCCTATACACATTTTATGTATCAATCTAGTTGTCCTTCCATAAATTCTAATTCATTTTTTCGGGATTAAGCGGCTGCAACTTTGTCCATCCAGCTGATTTAAATGCACATAAATTTGTGAAAATATAAGAGAAGAAATTAAAATCCAACCACCGGCTTGTACACAACGATTAAGTATGAAAAATTTGCCATAATTTGATAAAAATTACTCTTCAATGGCCTTTTTCGACGATTTTCGGTTTGCTAATGCTGCTCCTATGATTTTTTTAGGCAGCATTAATGTGTTTACTATCGCATAAAACTCATAAATACAGATATTTTTGCTCGGTGTAACCATCATAATTTTTTCAAAGCCAAAAATACTGCAAAATGTATTTTCCGCGATATCTTGAATACAAGCGCTGATGCACAAAAGCCGAAACCAATTTTGGAATAAGTGCACAAAACTGCAACAGAATTTAATACAAACCTCACAAAAGTGGTCATTTTGTTGGCCTGTGTAATATTACCCTGATGATGAGCAGTTATGGGGATTGAAATAGCAGAAATTTGAATGGAAGAAAGACAATTTTGTTAAAGAAATAATGTTAAGAGACAAGAGGAAAGTGGTATGGCGGTAAGAAGCGTGTGTAAAAGAAATGAACAAAAACCGAAAACAAACTCGCTTACAAATCAGGTGTCTAGTAAATAACCCTCGTTTACACGTTCTACATTTTCAGCGTGTAAAAACTTATTTGAACTGTCTTTCTCCAATCATAGTCGGGTTTGACAGTCTTCTTCTTTTCCTTCCCCTTTTGCCTTTGTGCTTAAGACATAGATCAACCACTTGTCGTCTGTGTTTGAACATCTTTTAGGACTTAAATTATGATACCATGCATATTAAGTACACTGAAACTTCGCTTAGCCTTCTCAAGTATGTCATTTTATACAACTTCACTCTCATTTCGATCAACTTAAAACCTTTTTCAGTTCATAAACCCACAAAAAGAAAAGTATAATCAATATTTATTTAATGGCCCAAATGGTCCCACAAGCATGAAGTAAAAACTGAAAACCATGAAGTTGAGAGTATAAAATATTAAGCATTAATATTCACGCCCTTTAGCTCTGGCTGGACCCCACCATAACCATTTCGACCTTTTTGGAGTGTGCCAGCAATAAAAGTTTAAATAGAAGTGCCAACAAACCACAACAGCACTCATCATGCTCGAACGCCCAAGGGCCACAGCTAGAAGCTCGCTCCCCTTTTCCCTTCCCATCACCATCACCATCTCCAACACCACCTAAACCAAGCTGAAGTATGTCCCGAACCTCATTTGTGTGGCCAAACTAACCAGGATTAAGCATAAGGTAAACACACACATGTGTGTAAGTATGTTGACCCAATTTAATTGATGGCCAAACACGAGTAGGTAAAATAATAATATTCATTTGTGGAAAAGGAAAAATCACAAAATTAGCATAGAATGTTTTTGTTAAATGAAAAGTGTGCATTTTGTAATAAATGTTAATAAATATGATTGTATTATAGGCACATAATTTATTAATCGAATTGTTTATGTTTGAGTTATTTGATTGGTGGGCGTCGCCACTGGGCGGCAAGCTAATAATTCATAAAATAAAATTACATTAAATATTATGTAGTTTATTAGTGATTAAAAAAGTTGACTTTTTTAGATATAAGTTTTGACCTTGGACTCAATCTCTTTAGGTCAAAAAAATACACACAAAGTGATCAAATATATAAATCCGTTAATGGACTAGAAACATTTTAATTAAGGAAATTAAAATCAGAATCAAAACAGAATAGCTTGACTCAAAATAAAAGAAAGGTTAAGAAAGGCTGTCAACGAAATTATGAAGGTTATAAAATGAATTGTGAATTAGGAAAGCCTATAAATAAAATCTTACAAAATTACAAAATAAACTAAAAACGACTCTTATAATGAGTTTAATGCAGCGCATTCGTTGTTGTTTTCCGCATAGAGATAAAAGGCACTTACACAGACAGCGCATAGCAATAGCCGCGAGCATTTGCACTCACACATAGCCCATAGCACAAGTCTAAGCCAACACCTTCATATGTTTTCAGTCTTCACTTTCTCAGGAGCGAGACGCATAGCAATGCGTCTTGGATATTCTAACGCAACAACAAAGATGTTTATGCCTCGTCTTCAATGTAAATTGTCCTATTGGGGGACGAAATATCTCGTTTAGCTGCATGATGTATATATAGAAGGTAACGCACTACGCACAGTGGTCGATTTTATAGGCCAAAAATAAAAAAATCAAAGTCAAAAGTTTGCCTCCAAAAGGTCATCACTATTTCCTTATAGAACAAGCAATTAAACGGAAAAGTGGTTTTTGCTGTATTTGAACCGGTCCCGTTACAGACGTGAATTTTAAAGCTCTATGAGACGCATGAAAATTAACTCTGTTCCTCCAGAAACTTTAATTATTATTAAGATATTAAATTACTTCGAATCGCCGCGAATTAAATTGAATATTAAAAAGAGAGGTATGAACTATGTATATGTTTAAGCCGTTTTCATGCTATAGCACGTTGTGGTTTTGTTATAAAATTAATGTTTTCCCCAGTGTCATTGTTAGTGATGTACACAGTCAAATACTTACATTTCAGCTAAAGTTAAAAATATGTTCCCCCCCGATACCCCGAATGGGACTTTTTTATTAATATTAGTTTATGTCTTAAGAATTTATACCGAGAATTTCAGCTACCGCTTTTTTCCGCTCTTTGTCTTACAAACGATATAAAAAGGTGATATTTCAATGTGTTTTCATGTGAATTTTTGAGCCTTGTTTTTGGTTTTTTAAGTTGTGCGTTGTGTTGCTGCTGCTGATATGCATTTGATTTCTTTGTGTTTTGGGTTTTATATGTGTTTGTGCTTTGTCTTTTAGATTATCATCTCTTTCTTTATATCATTTAACGATTTTCTCATACATCTTATCAAAACGATCTCTCTCGCTTAAATATTTTTGATATAAGGTGTTTGGAAAATGATTCGGTTGCTGAAAAAGCTAAAAATGCATTAGAGGACCTAAAACAGAGATTTAAAATTGAAGGCTACGCGTTTAAAACAAAGAGTGACAAGATATGGTTTGACGATTTAAACAAAAATAAGCAAAATATAAGCAAACTGAAAGCGTACAACATGCGGATCCTTTTCTAACTGGGCAGATAATTTTAGCAAGCCAGGAAAAATACATTATAAATGAATCTTAACTTGTTCATTTTCATCCTTTTTTATCTGTTAATGTCTTAAATTCATTTTATATACACCCAGCGCCACAAAAAAAGCCGCAGTCTAAATATTCACATACTTGTATGTTTTCTTGCTTGGGGTTTCTATAAATGTTTTCCGAATTGCCCAATTATTTTTTTTACTGATTAATGGAATATTTTTAAATAAAAGTGCATAGCAATTTTTATTTTATGAATGTTAGTTTTTTAGAAAAAGGTTTTTTTCCAGACCCATATTAATTTTGGTGACTTTTCATAATTATGACAACTTAAAGAAAAAAAATTATAATAATTATAATAGTGCATATACTCAACAAATAATGATTTTTTTCCAAAAGTATACTTAATTTGCTATAATCTAATATATATTTTGTATCAAATTAATGTTAATTTTTTTTTTTAAATTTAAATTAGTACTTTGTAGTACCCCCTTTTGCTTTAATTACACATTTTACCCTATTGGGCATCGAATTGTACAAAGCGCTTAAATATTCCTCAGTGATATCCTCGAACCATACTTTTTCTATCACATCCTTCAATTCTACCATGGTTTTAGGCTTCCTTTTTTTATTTTCGCAGCCATAAGGGCCCAGACATTCTCTATTGGGTTGAGGTCAGGGCTGTTTCCTGGTGCACTTTAATTTAAAAATATTCCATTAATCAGTAAAAAAAATAATTGGGCAATTCGGAAAACATTTATAGAAACCCCAAGCAAGAAAACATACAAGTATGTGAATATTTAGACTGCGGCTTTTTTTGTGGCGCTGGGTGTAACTCTAATTTGGTATCTTATGATAAACTTGTAATAAATTATAAAAAATGAGATTTTTTCACTTTTTCTATTAATCTTTCTTTTTTGTTTAGGTTGATGTGGTTGCCTGGGAGATGGGTTTGAAGCTGTGTAAGCATGACAATTCCATGATTATTTACTTATAAGAATTTCAAAAAGCTGCGTCCAAAGTTTCACTCTTATATCTCTTCTGAAAGTATTTTTGGTCGCCGACTCCATACAAGACCGATGACTGTGCTACGCAACTTTGATATTCTCAGTCGGCCTTGATTCGATGACTCAAAGTTGGAATCTGGTGTATCGAACCGACATGGTTGCCTTCGATTTCCTGATGTGGTGCAAAACTTCTATCGAAAACTGTCAAAAAATTTAAGTAGCGACTGAGTAGCGTTTGACTTTTATACTCTGTACCAAAGGTACACAGAGTATAATAAGTTTGTGCAAAAGTATGTAACAGGGAGAAGGAATCATTTCCGACCCTATAAAGTATATATATTCCTGATCAGCATCAACAGACGAGTCGATATAGCCATATCCGTCTGTCCGTCTGTCAGTCTGTTTGTCTGTCCGTCTGTATGAACGCACAGAAGTCAGAGATTTTAAGAGATAGAGGTTTGACATGTATGGGACATATATTTCTTCTTCTTGCAGGCAGATCAAGTTTATTTTTCATTTTTGCCACGGCCCCTCCCGACCCCGCAATTTTGAAAAAACGTCATATCTCCCACAGTTTTGATGATAGATTGTTCGTACCTTCTAGAGATATCTAGTTTAGCAAAATTATTTATCGATTTACTGAAGTAATGATAAAGATCGGATGAACGATACTCAAGTTATGAGCAAAAAACGGCCAGTTAACACCTCCGAGAGAGGCAATCTAAGTGAGAGAAAGAGGGAGAGAGAGAGAAACTTAGAAGTGCTCCGCATTGTGCGCTCTCTAAGTTTCTCTCTCTCTCTCTCTCTCTCTCTCACTTAGATTGCCTCTCTTGACTCGTGAGCAAATGCGAGGGTTGTAAGGGTGCAGAGTATGTTATAGTCGGGCTTGAAAGAGTTTCTTTTTTGTTTTGTCCGTTTTAGTTCTGTGGTTCAATAAATTCTCGCGCAAGCGAAAAGACACTTCCGATTGCGCTACCTTGTAATTATTGTGTCATGGTTTAGCTGCATCTGGCATAAATTAATAGAATCATCTTACTCAAAATAGCTCCTTATACTCTGTTGCAGTTTTCCTTACTGAAGCAGCTTCTCCAGAATACCCCAAACGCAAAAGTGCTATCGCTACCTGTAACTTAAGTTTCATTTGGGGTCGAAATACAGTCGACAAAAGCCATAGGGCCGCACGGCTCAGTTTGACAATCGACGGGAATTGACTTTTATTAACTCGGAGCATTTGGAAAAGCGACCATCATTGAACAATGGCAGCATATTAGTTCGCCAGTTGACGGACTTGGGCATACAAAACTTGTTTCCTCGCCGTAAGCATACAATTGCTGCTGGATTCTCCATAAGCTCGTTCATCACTTCATCGACTAAATCATGGACTATACCTCAAGATTTTTGATGTATTCCTAATTCTTCATGCTCGTATTTAGCTTGATTTATATATCAAGCATCCATGCATTCGATGCTTAAACAGTGCTTGTTGTACCCTTTGTCTTGGCATTTTTATGTTGATTTACATTCACGAATAAAGCTTTGACTCTTCACAACAATTACTAGGGTAAATGACAAGGGGTCGCCCACTAGCTCATATGTTTTTACTAGGGTTCATGAAAACCCAATAGGTAGGTAATTCCGGCTGACCCTTTGTAGGGGCCACACATAGACCTTACGGTCCTTAGTGAGGCCGGGTGGTTTTGTTTTTCTGGGTACCATTAGAAATCCAAGAGGATGTTTGACGTTTTGGCAAATGCCAATAGTTGTTTGGGAGACTTCCTTCAAGAGAGGTGAGACTTGGGGAGTGCAGATGTCTTAATATCGTCTTAGCAATCGCTGGGCAGCTGCAGATGAGGTGTTCCAGAGTTTCGACGACTCCAGGTTCCTTACATTTCCTGCAGATGTCCGTTGTCGTGATTCCTAGCTTTTTCGCGTGAGCTGCTGGAAATGACCAGTTAGTATGCCTATAATCAGTCTACAGTCTCTTCTTTGGAGCTGTAGCATATAGTGCGTGAGTTTTTTGTCTCGTGTCTTGCCCAATATGTATCACTTCATTCCTGCGAGCCTTGCCCATTTCTTTCCATGTTGTGCCTTTGTAAACTGGTCACATAATATACCAATGAATAAGAGATACAAATACTTCTGCGTAGCTTCTTTTCTCATATATTCACTAAATTAAACAGATTTGGCATTATTATGACAATTTTTTTAGTTGTCATTTCTGTGTTTTCTTTTTTTGGTGGCCTCGCCCAGTCAATTAAAATCTGTTGACTTATGTAAACAAGCAACCATAACACTTGTAAGCAATTTTTTTGTCCTGCGTATGTTTTCGATTTATTATATTTTAAAAACATTATTTTTTTTAATTAAACATGTATTTTCCTGCATTGAATTTTAATCACATTCCGTTTTGTTCATTTCTATAAAAACGAAACCAATTCATTCCGCAGTACGCACACACACACACACACAGACACACAGACGGACATATTCCGGCCGGACACGCTTCAATTAAATATGGTGAATTTTCTGTAGAATTTTATGACACAATTTCAAGTTAAACTCTGCTTTCAATGACATTAAAACTTTTTGGGTGTAAATTTTAATTTGGATATTTAAAATTTATTACCCAAAACTCGCATTAAATTTAACTCTCATTGGCCTGGTTATTTTAATTGATTTCAATAGCCCGCAACTCGCATGTCATTAATCGGCTTAAAGTTGGCATCGAAATATATAAATGTACAAAAATGTATACAGTTATTCACAATTGAAATTTATATGCCACTGTGCCACGGTTGGGTGTTAATTGGAATGCGGGCAAGCAAGCGGCACCTGCTAAATAAATATAAATAATTCATTGAATTTGTATATTTTGTGCAAATTAAAGCGAGCAAAATGTTTGGCTAACCAATTTTGCTTAATTGAAATGAAAATCACTGCCAAATGTAATACTCAAAAGGAAAGGCATCACAGCGGCAGGAGTTGCTGCTTTGCAAGCAGATTTAGTTTGGATTTTGACCTGGTCGCAAATTCGATCATTAGCATTCTCTAAAGTTAATTGAATTAATTTCCATTGAACTTTAAGCTGCTCATGCATTTGCCTAATTGGATTTTAAGGCTTAAATTAGATGGCTCTAACACATTATGCATGCGTAACTACCCGTAATACGAGAGGTCAAAAAGCATAACACTTAACACAACGACCCATTAAAAACTCATATATATAAGAAACCAGAGGCAGGGGCAGAGGCTTAACAACTGTCCCAAAATTAAATTTATTTTCCTTAACACTTAACCACACAATGTCTCCTCACTAACCACTCGAGCATTCGCAAAAAGCACAAAATACAATGAAAATTGTTACCCAACAACAAAAACAACATGGTTTAAAATTGTCACTTGCCAGTTGCTTGAATTGATAGTGCAAATATTAACATTCAAAACAAGGCGCTCACTTGTAGAGTAGCCATCCATCTATATATATTTACTTAGTATTTGAGGAATGTCCTGACACATTCAGCCTGGGAGTAGTTGACAATGCCCAAGTGACAATGTAAGTGACAGAAGACAGGCGACTGCAGCTGTTGACAGAGCTCAGAAATCAAAAGTAGAAATCCCGAAAGCAAAGCAAACAATGAATCATTGGTCCAAGCGACCAAGCGACCACCACCGCCGGATATCAAATAATATTTGCCCTTAATCTCGCCAGGAGAATAGCCAAATTACAAGCACCAAGAATTCCCTCACGTATTCCAAGTTTAAAATCTGGCATGCAGCTGAGCATTTGTTGACACTGAACGGGCGGGGGATGGGTGAGTATTCCAAACCAAATGGTAAATGCATGTGAGCTGCCCACATAATGGACATATGTTAATGAGTCTAAGTTGTAGGAGTGAGTGTCTGTGTGTGTGTGTGTGCGTGTGTGGTGAACAGGAACTAACTGCTTAAGTTTGTTTATAAAAGCCAAAACTCATTAAGGTTTCAAAACTTGAATAAAATTTCATATTTTAGGCCATTAGAGCAGAGAAGTGGCCTCAAATTATCTAAGAGGCGTTGAAAATAAGAAAAAAATTTAAACTATTAAATTCACTTGCAAGCGATAGTTCCAGCGGATCTTTCCCATAGGATATATACACTGTATATTATACACATCATTGATGTCGGACTATGCCAGAACTTAGAAACATCTGAAGCTTTATAGTTCTCTGTTGATACCAACTTGCTAAAGGAACACCAATCGCATACAATTCAATGTGTACGAAAAAACTCTAAAAAAGTAAATATATAGATGGAACGCCAAAAATCCATCGAATTGGGCAATGTTCAAATTTTGAATTAAAGTTGTGTCAACTTGTATGTAATATGTATGCGGCTACTAGATTCCGTCGTCCTTTTCGCCAGAATTGAATTCACTTGTAATTAAGCAATCGATTTCAGCTGCTCAAACTAAACCGAGTTTTGCTATGCCTCATCTAGTAACCTTAAACTGCAACCTTATGATTGAAAAGTTTACACGAAAATCGACTCGAATTTCGGACCAGTGTCATATATCAAAGGTCGGAAGGAAGGAAGGTCGCCGCCCAGCGACCAGAGCTAGTGCTGTGTGGATCGGGCAGTCCGATGGTTACCCTTAGCTGACTGCCGGATGGTTAACACACAATGTGCTGTCCGCAGGCTGTCCCGAAATAGCCTGTCGAATGGTTGACATTTCATGCATTATCTTTGGTACTGTTGTGCCGATCGGCCTGTCTGATGGTTACCCATAACTGGCTGCCGGACGGTTGATAGAGAACGGCCTGGCCGATGGCTGTCCGAAAACAGCCTGGCGGATGGCGAGCAATTTGTAAGCGAGCTTCCGGTGTTTCTATGCTGATCGGCCAGGCCGATGTTAGCCCTTAGCAGAGTGCCTGACGGTTGACTATATTTGTATGAGCGTCAGGGGCTTTCGCCAGCACCACTTTACTTATTTACTTTTATTACTTTTACTTATAGTTTAAGTAACGAAATCGAACTTAGATGTACAGTGTACACTAATGCGTACATTATCAAAATCACATCAGTCTGGAAAACCATAAGGAAACTATAGGGTGTGCAAGTGATTTTGATTCTGATTCAGATTTTAATTTCGGTGTGACCAGAAAAACTGCAGAAAATGACAAAAACGAGAAGGCCAAGCTAACTTCGTCTGTGCCGAAGTTTTTATAACCTTGCAAATTCTGTTTTGAAAATGTCAGAGTTTAAGAACGCTTACATAAAAATCTAAAAAAATTTTAACTAAAACTCATTTTCCGACAGATAGTCATCTGATTTCGACCAAATTTTGCGAATCTTTTTGAAAACATATCAAATTAACAATCGCGGAGTTAAAGAAAGATCAAATTTAAATCAGAAAAGTTTTTCTCACTAAGACTCATTTTCCGACCGATCGGTCCTATGGCAACCATAATATATAGTCACCCGATGTCGATCAACTTTTTCAAATTAGTTTGAAAGCGTTTATTATTAAGAATCACGGACTTTAAGAACTATTTATTTGAAAACAAAAAAGTTTTTTTCACTAAAACCCATTTTCCGACCGATCGGTCCTATGGCAGCTATAAGATATAGTCATCCGATTTTGACAAAAATTTGCAAATCTGTTTGAAAGCAAATAATATTAGTTATCGCCGAGTTTTATGACGCTAACATTGAAACCAAAGAAGTTTTTCTCACTAAGACCCATTTTTTGACCGATGGTTCCTATGGCAGCTATAAGATATAGTCATCCGATCCGGTCGTTTCCGACATATTAGTAGCGTGCAGTAAAAAGAAGACTCTGTGCAAAATTTCAGCTCGATAGCTTTAAAACTGAGAGACTAGTTTGCGTAGAAACAGACGGACAGACGGACGGACAAAGCTCAATCGACTCAGCTCGTCGCCCTGATCAAGAATATATATAGTTTATGGGGTCGGAAATGAATATTTCTATGCGTTGCAAACTTCTGGACAAAATTATAATACCCTTTGCAAGGGTATAAATATATAGATGGCATATATAGACGGTTAAATGGAAGTTGTAGACCGAGCAAATGAAAGGTGTACCTTAAAAATTCTAAAATATTGAAAAATTTCAAATTGTGTATTCATTTCAGATTTTTATGAAGATTTTATGGGCGACTAGAGTACACGGGTAAATAAAGAAGATGTGGAAGAAATGATCAGGAAAATCGCGAAATTTCCAAAATTCTCATTTGAGTTTTGATTATCATAAAGAACGGTAAACCGGCAGGTAAATAGAAGGAGAAGATCAAATGGTCAATTTCCAAATTTTCAAAGGACCTAAGATAACTATGAAGGTTGGATAGATGGCAATTGAAGACGCGTATATAAGCCAAAAACCGCAAAATATGTCAAATTTTCATTTTAGGATTTACAAAAGCGCAGGCGTTGGTAAGTAAGAGGCGTGGATTGAACTGGTAAAAATTTGGAAATTTTCGTATGAACTAATATTATTATGGAGGTTTTATGGATGACCATGTAGACGGCTGTAGGTGTAGGAGGTGAAGATCGAACGGTTAAAAGAATCGCGAAATTTGCAAATTTTTCATATGACCAAAGATTAAAGTTGATAGTTAGCGACCTTTCTAAATTGTAGAAATTTGAGTATTGCCGGCTCTAGGTCATGTGAAACACACAAAAATGTATGATGTTTTCCAATATATTTCGGTTGCTCCTCGGCAACCATCTTCAGGGACACTACAAAAACAATTTACCAATTAAAATTTAACATAGATTCAATCAAAACAAAACAAAAAAGAGATTTTTCACATACATTATTTTACACGTCTGCTCCGTTCCGCGTGGAGTTGGATACTGATCTATTATTTGTCAGTAAGTGTCTGTATAGGTGAGCACAGTTTTCCATGTCCGTCTTGTTCATTGTCCGTCAATTATATGTAGCATCTCTATAGTGAAACGTTTGCTGTAATGGTTTACTTGCTGCAGGATTGTTGTTGCTTCAAAATTCGGCGAGTGTCCGCTATCCATACAGTGTGTCGCGAGCGCCGTTTTTTGTGTGGTTGTTTGATGTCTGAGTTTGTAGTCCGATCTATGTTGGGATATTCTTGTTTTTAATTTTGATTTTGTTGTACCAATGTACAATTTGTTGCAACTGCTATCTGTATTTCCATTGCATGGTATCTTGTAGATAACATTACTCCTATCGGCTATGGCTATTTTGGACTTCGTCTTATTGAAGAAGTTTCTTATTGTGCTATTAGGTTTGTGGGCTAGTTGTATGTCATGTTTGTTGAAGCAGTCTGAATGGGCGAGCCATTCAGAAAGCTTAGGAACATATGTTAGAGACTTATAAATTCTGGGTTGTTGTTTCCTTTATGAAGACTTAATAGACAGCAATAGTAGACGGGTAAATATAGGAAGCGTTGACCAAACTTTCCAAAAAATCAGAAAAATTTCAAAATCAATATTTGAGCTTAGATTTTTCGCGAAATTTGCAAAATTTTATGAGTTTTGGGAATCATTAAGATGTAATAGATGGCAATTGTAAACGCTTAAATGGTTAGATCTAACGGTCCAAAAAGTTGCAAAATTTATAAAACTTTTGCATAAGTTAGATTATAATGTAGACAGGTAAATTGATGGGTCAAAATCAAGCGGTCCAAAAATCCGGATATATACAAAATTTTATTATTAGTTCAGATTATCATGAAGATTTAATAGTTGACAGTTAAAGACGGGTAAATAGGATGTGTCGGTCAATCGGTTTAAAGAAATTTTAACATTTGCGAAATTCTTATGTTAGTTTAGATTGACACGAAGACTGGTATATAGACGGGCAAATAGGAGGTGAAGATCATACGGACCAAAAACTTGGTAAATTTGAAAAAAAATTTAATGAGATTAGATTCTCATGAAAATTTTATAGATGGCAATTGTCTATTAAGCTTCACTTCTTAGTATTGTGTTTAAAATTCTAAAGGAAATATCACTCATTTTCGGCATTTTAATTGATTACAAGTTGAATTGGTGACGTTAATTTACAAGTTCCAACTGATTTGCAATAAAATCAGAAAATGGTTAGCACCGAATCATTATGTAATTTCATAAAAAAATGGTTTTTTGCATATTTTGCATATTTTTTTATGCAAATAAGCAATTTAAGCAAAATTGTTT
The DNA here is from genome assembly GCA_037044535.1 of Lordiphosa magnipectinata. Lineage (NCBI taxonomy): Eukaryota > Metazoa > Arthropoda > Insecta > Diptera > Drosophilidae > Lordiphosa > Lordiphosa magnipectinata. The sequence goes on along the minus strand of JBAMBO010002593.1, from coordinate 66,871 downwards.
TTAGCGGACGTGGATCATTGATAAATAAAAATAAGATGTGTGCAATCAGAACTTAAATCGGACATGCGGTTCAAAATATGCAAGTATGCCAAATTCGATGTCTAGTAATTATCATTAAAATGTTGCAAGTCATGAAATACATTTTAAAATTTCTTTCAATCGTAGTATGCCAGGACCCAGCCTCATTTGTATTAAGCCCAATAAATACAAAACCATTTCAGTTTCTGTTTAGCTGCCTTCGGGTAAACAGTCAACTGGAAATATTTACTATTTTTATTATTTATTTTTACTTTTTTTTTTTACTTTCAATAGTGTTAGAGACGTCTTGCTAAATCCATTTTAAGTGTTCGTTGATTCTTCGTCTACGTAAAAGCAGCTCCTTGTTCCAGTCGTGCGTGAGCAATTTTTTTTCTTCCCGGTTTCGATTATGATTTACTGCTGACATCAGTTCCAATAGAGAGGTGAAGTGAATTTTAAACTTAACAAATATTAATACTGAAAATGATCGTTGTATTTGTATCTCTGCCATTGTTAACGCTAGCCACAAGTTTCGGCATTTTGATTGAACCATTTTAATATTTTTCTTTTTTATTTTATGATGTTATATTATTGCGTCTTTCCGCCAACGCATCATTAGTGCCCAGTAGACTTTGTACAAATTATAGAAACGTTTAAACCAATCTTAATTCTCAATGCCTGGAAGCCTTGTTTAAGTAAAGTCCTCCAGTTTCTTTTCAACTTTAGTCCTGCAAAATGGACGCGGAAGTTCTGTGCCATTTTGCTCACATTTGGTTTTTAAGTCTTTCGTACTTTCATTGCATGCTGAAATTACGCTTTTGATTATTTAATATTTTGTGAAGTGAACATTTTTTACCATCATTTACGTGTTACGAGAATGTTTAACAAAAAAGAACCTATATATAAATTTACAATGACTAGCAGCTCTGAAATACAACTGTGAGAAGGCATACTCAGCATTTGCGAATTTAAGTAGCCTTTGGCTTCGAGTAGACGGTGTGAAAAGGCAGAAGTTTCGGGTGGTACACCCTTTCAAAATTAGTAAATTTGACGCGTTCTGTAAATGGTACTGGTATAAAGTTATCGAGGATATACAACTTTATCTGATTAAGTATTGGACATGGTCCCCTCAATTTCACCGTAAGACCGCCTTCCAGACAATGAAATTTGTATATGGCCTCTCACGTCCAGTTGTTGGAATGCTGCAAAGTGCGGGTATTATGTGGTTTTCACATGCAGACTGACGGACATGGCTCTTTCAGACCCGTCTGATTAAGAATATATCTACTCTATAGGGGGGGAGATGTTTCCTTCCGGCTGTTACATACATTTCCGCAATCCCCATGATGACTCCAACCTGCGAGCCACATTAGTCGCACTTTCCGAGCCTTTAGAGCCTGGATAAAACGCATCATTTCGGCAAAATTAGGTCTCATTCGATTCCTGCTTCATATTTAAGTGTTGCTCGATTAATTTCAAATTTGACAACTATTAAAATGATACGGAGAATTCGTTGACGAAATTTTGATTAGTTGTATGTGTCGTATACGTAATATTTGTGGAAACTTTGAAGTTTCCCCCCTAAGTAATCATTTTTAAAGGCATCTGTTAAGTTTTCGCTTGGTACCTTATCGGCGTACATCACTTACATCACCACACTAACGACTGGTGATGCAGCATCGTACCGATGTGACGTATGCGATCAAGGTGGTTTACGGTTCAGAAGCAGTTCTGTCTAAGCTGGCGGCCTGGACGTGGGTTTTTGCTTCTGGAGCAACGCAAAATTCACCTTACTAAAGAGTTGACAGAGCTTAAGGTATTGACCTGGGGGGAATAACCACATTCAGGAAGCTAGTGTACTATCGGGAAGGACGAGGTCTTGTGTCCTTCTCTATCTTTACCCACCCTGCCTGTAAAAGCCTGTAGTTGGAGGCTTTTACCCTTTGTGCTCCAAGTAGAAAACTACTTGTAATTCATGTTTGAGTTACTTCATATAAAATTCAAAATAGTACTAGAAGTGCAATTCATTTTAAACGCTTAAGGCGGCCGCTATGCATTATTTAATGTAATAATTCTAAGACGTTAATATATAATAGGTAAACAGCAATGCGAAAGTGCATTCAGCTGAGGCGAAGGGCCGGATCAAACCATTAAAAGGTTAGATATCTGAAGATGTGGACTTCTTATGTTTGCCCGTTATTAACGCATTAAATATTACAACTGATTATCCAGTCATTGTTTACGAAACTGAAGACAAGCGAGAAGTAATCGGTGCAAAACGACAATAATCCAATACATACATATGGGCATTTCTCATATGCCTAAGCATTATTTTATTTTGACAAAATGCGAAACTTATAGCTCTTGATTAGCTCCATAATTGGTGCTTAAGTTGAATTTGGGTAATTGTTCGTTTTCAAGATAATTACAAAAACCCAATGCATTCGCATGCGACAAAAACAGAAGTCACTTTCAAGGCGAACCAGTTTAAACATTGATTTCAGCGGAACCTGAAGGAATATTTTATTGTGACTTATTTTAAAATATTATACATTGATGTATCTGAAAAATGTTTATTATTTGATTCAAAAATGTTAAGTAGTTTTTTTTTTATTTAATTTTAATGACTGTTGCACATGACATGTCGAATGCGAAATTTTGTTCCATCATACTTTTTATGTGGTTTCAATTATAACGCAAGGCAAAAACTTAAAAATTATTGCAATCACATAGTTTTCCATGGTTTTTTGTGCATTCTTTCTTGACCATTTGTAACCTTAGAAAGATTTTAGATTGCAAAACTAAAAAAAAAAGGAAACTAAAAGACACTTTTATTGAAAAAAAGTGCATTATTAATGTCCAAGTTAGCGTGGCCGTTAATGTAACCATTAGTTCAATTTTATTCGTTCCCTTTGAAAATATGATACAACATACTTTTATAGACTTTGATATTTTTGGCTGCGGTTCACATTTCTGTGGAAATGCCCATATGTATCAGTTCTAATTTTAGAACTCCCAATTTCTTTACGGCTATTCCGTACTTACGCATGAGTCCACCGATGTCAGCAGGCCTGATGACGTAGGCGATCGCAGCTTGCTTAATTGGCTTGTTGTGGGAGTGATGATTAGCATAAATATATATGTAATAGATATCATCTCGGATGATTTCCCCAATCATCAGTGTTTGGAAGTACCCAGGTACAAATAACTAGGTACATACCTAGATACATATTTTGTGTACCTTTTAACTTACCTCGGTATTTTCAAATTCGAGTACCTTTTACCTTACCTAGGTCTTAATTTTAATTTACCTTGTCAATAGGTAAGGTACTAGGTACTTTTCGAACGTGATTTTTTTCGCTCCAATTACATTTTAGCAGAGATGCTGCCGCACTCGGTCATATTTAAAAGAAAAGTATCAGGGACCTGTATGTGGCTTTAACTGGACGTCCGGTAAACATTCCCTGTTCAAAAACTATACGATCCATGCTAGATAAGAGGAAGGAGGACTATCAGCCGAGCTCCCATTTTCACTTTCGTAAGCATTTTGCGATTTTTAGACAAATTTTCGTAAAATTTTACATTACACAAGTGAAAATGTGAGCACGGCTGTAAAAGAAAAATATCGCCGGTATTTTTCAGAATTCTCATTTTATATGTACGACTGCCGATATCGATATCTGGAGTTGCAATAACAAAAGTTACTTTCGTGTAACCGGCCACCATATAGATAGCAATCTGCAAATAGTTGCTAAGCAAATACCGATTTTGAGATATTCAAATGTTAAACACTGTTTTAGCGACTTCAAAATTTCAACATAGAACTTTTTCCCTAGCGATCTTAGCAGTTCTGGCATGAGGTAGCGTCTGCAAGCTCATTGAAGTTGGGCAAAAGATAGCTGATGATCAAAATGTGGTAGTTTGTGAAATAGCTATACGATCAACCAGCCTTCTTTGTGGTGTTGTGCGTGTCCTCTTTTAGAAATGTTATGATGAAAATCATTACCAACTTCTGAAAAGCATTTAAAGTGTACAGTTTTGAAGGAAACACGTGAAGCGTGAGTTTTTAGACTAGTCTAATTTATAGGTAATAGCGCGAGATTGTTGAGCTGATGCTGAAATCATTATTCCAAGGCACTTTAGATGCGCATCAAACGCTTTGAACTTAGTTGTTACGAAATATGCTGAACAGCCTCTACCAAACATTTTATTCAAGCGGGTGTACAATTCTTTCTTAGGGAAAGCAACGGCAACTTGGAATGCTGTGAGCAGATCCGTAGTAGAAGCAGATGAAGTTGACAACGTAGCAGCACCAGATGGACTTCTAAATAAAATCAACAATATTTTAAAGTGTTTTAAAGATTGGCTTGTTAAAGCAATTATGGAAAATTTGAGAGTTCAACTTCAAAGAATTTTGAAGACTTTTACTATACCAGAAATGGAAGATTGGATAAAACTGAGAGTTGTTATGACAATTCTAATATTGAATTAAAAGTCTTAGTTATCTTGCCGACTATGCAAATCGTTTGAATCTATACATAAGTATAAAAACACTTGCAATGTTGTTTATAAGTATAATACCATTTTGCCTAGGTTTGTCCCAATTGAAAGAATTTTTAGGAGGAGAGGCCACATACCTTTACCAAAAAGAAATAGAATGGGTGACGAAATATTCGAAACTCTTGTTATATTAAAAAAGCGAAATGGTATATGAGAAACATGTTAATAACATAACATCATATGAAATTCAAATTTTTCATTTATAAACCTTATAGTTTAGTTTAAGCCCTTACAGTTAATATTAGTTACTAGTATAAATTGGTGAATAGTGCACTTTAATTCAAAAGTACCTTTTTTGTACCTTTGACTTTACCTAGGTACTGGAAATTCCGTATACCTTTTAACTTATCTAGGTATATTTTTTGACATTTACCTTATACTTTACCTAGGTAAGAAAATGGGGTACCTTTCCAATCACTGCCAATCATGATACCCTAATCGAAAGCAAAGGCAATAATTAGTAGGCATTGATAAAGGTCATTACAAGGAATATAAAAATTTTGCTTCAGTTATCGACTTATTCAAGCCATTAGGAAGAAATGGCACAATGTTAATATGAGCTGATGAAGCTCTTGGCAGGCCCAATGGGGGAGTTTTACGCCACGATATGTGGCCGGATACTTGAGTTGCGTCACAGATGGGGGTGTCAGCAGCAGCGAGGTGTACCAACTGAGCTTGCAGACAAGCCACTACAGGTGTTTAGGTTATATAATCGCTGGCGTGGAAGACGTCTGCCAAAGTTGCAGTCCAAGGCTGTCGCTGATGCCAAGTAAAGGCTATCAACAAAACCAATTCTGCTGCCAGTAGCTATGGGGAATCGTTTGTGGCCCCGCACATTTCTCGAGACGTCGGGTGGCAACGCTATGATATTGATATTATTATTTCGCGCGTGAACCGCAGACTAACTCTCGAAACAGCAACGAAGCTATGGATTTCAAGCTTTGGACTTTTGGGTATCTCGTTAGTAGGCTAAAACGTAGCTTAAGCTATCATATATTCATAAAATAATGTGCCGAAAATAATCTTAATGTGATTTCCGTATGGAAGATCGCTTTTAAACGACCATTTTGACAAAACCTTTGTACTTGGTTATTTCCGCTCACTCACACACACACAAGTACACTCAGGCTAAAGAGTAGAAGTAATAATACTCAAATAAAACATTTACAGGCACAGACAGCGAAAAACTGTAAATGACATGCCGAGAACGGGAAGGGTCGACGGGCGGGCGGGCGTTAAAACGCGCAGCCACAAAAGCAGCCTCGACTCATCCTCATGCTCGACCTCGTTGTCGTCGTCGTCGTCGTTGTCCTTGTCGTGCGAGTCAAGTGGAGTTTTGGAGTAGATGCAAGTGCACTTCATTTCCCAGATCCCTCCCCGCTCTCCACACCCTTAACTTCACGCCGACCCAAAAAAAAACCAGGCCTCGGCAGTTGCCTAAAGACTTTTCTTGCAGGTAGGAAAATTTAGTTTGGTTTTTTTTTTTTAATGTTTGGTTGGTGAAGCAAAAACCGCAAATGCGACAAAAGCAGAATGCAATTCGCACTTGAAACTGAGGGCAGCAACAAGAGAATGCTTTGTGGTAAGAAAAAAAAAGTCCCCCAAACTTTTACCAACGAGTTGTTGATGCTGCTGCTGCTGCTGGCTGCCTTTTTTCTTTTGCCAATTTGCAGCAGAAAATGAAAATTTAAATTTTTAACCAACGCCGAGGCGAGACGCCAGAGCTCTTTTCTTTTTCTGCTGCAGCTGGGAAATTTCACACATTTCCCACAGCGCTACGTTTTGCAAATGCTCCATTTGCCAGCTTTTCTTACTGGATTTTTGTCAACGAGAAGGAAAACTTCCATCGCTGTCTGAGGTTTTCTGTGATGTGAGTGATGAATGAATGTGGAGGTGCCTTAGGTGCTGCTGGCTTGTCTCCTAGTTTTTTTTTACGATTCTTTATGCTTTTGTCGGTTTAATGCAATATAATGAAAAGGAAAGAATGAAGTGTGATTGAAGCAGCTCCTTCCCCACAGCTCTGCGCTCAGCATGCAACAAATGCCTCAAGTGCATAACTGGCTGGAGGGCATAAATCACAGCGGACGGACTCCCAACCCTCTAGCTAATCCCCTGTCTGCCCTTTGTTTGCCTTTCATGTACTGGCTCAATTAAAAAATAGCTGAGAATCTTGGGTTTCCTTTTTTGGGGGCAATTAATATTGGCAAATTTTAATTGCTTTTCCGCACGCAAAGCTGCAATTTTGTTTCCTTTGTGTTGATTTTCACACCAATAAATATGCAGATTTTATGTCGAGCTATTTTTAGGTCAGTCCATTGTCTGGCAGGGGTTAAGGGAGAAGGGCGAAGGAACGATATAATTAATTGCAACTGCATTTCCCAAATACGTAAACATTTTATTGGCAGCGAAACAGAAATTTTAGCAACTTTTCCTTGTGCTTTCCATCTCGGCCCAATAGCAACTGTTTGCTCCTTTCTAACTTCACTTTCGCTACTAACTTGGCCAAAGTTCGAAGCGTGCCAATGCGTTCGGGTAGTCGAAAATACGAAAGGCAAAGGTGAGACTCTCCCACATTGACGCAGGCGCAGCTGCAGAGAGTTTCATGGTGTAAGTCTACAAAATAAAACTCTTTAATAAGGAATTTTAAGGGAATTTGTATAAGACTGACCAATTCAAATGAAGACATATGCTTAGAATGTGCAAGCAGTTCTTATACAAATCACTGCGGAGACTTTTGCGCTAGCTTTCATTTGCTTGGTTAAGGCAATTTATTTGAAGTTTATTTCATTTATGAATTTGGCGGTACTTTTACATTCATTTACAACAAAACTCATTTGGATTCGTAAATATTTGGCTACAAATTGAAAATAGAAACCTGCATGTTAAAACCTTTAAAGCATATTCTCAATGGACAAATCGCCACGTGCATTTTTTTGCATTATGTCAAACCGGAAATGGGGTATTCGAAGCCATCGCGTGACTATTTGTTAAGTCGTTAGACCAGGAATGCCCGCACAAAGCTTATGGCTGGAAACAATAATAAAGAAAAGCATTTGTCAAATAACAACAACTAGAGCTGCAAAACTATCGATAGTGACGCCAGCGATAGTATGAAAAACAACAAATTATTCGATTCTATCGATGTGCTATCGATGTTTTTGCAGCTCTGACAATAACCACTAAAAAGAAATGTAGAACCCAGCCAACCAGCAGAGTCCGCAAGGTGCTCCATTAGGACTTCCTGTACGGTGCGCTGAGCCTCCTAGGGAGGTTTCGAAAAGTGTCCCAAAGGAGCATATCCGCCGGAGAAAAGGGCCTTTTCAATATATATGAAAAAAGTGTGCGTAACGGACTCCTCAAATGACTGATTTCAGCGTCCCAGAATGCTTACTCAGATAACCCGCAAATGCTCCGTGCGGACTCCTCTATAAGCCTATGGGTTTTTGAAAAGGACTCCTTAAATCATCCAAAGATAATCTAGACGGAGTGTTTCAGGATTTGTTTCGGTGATCCGATAATGGTCCGCAGAGGAGTCCCTACGGATTCTCAAAATGCTCCTAATTTTATTTATAATTAATAAATTTATATATATATTTTTTTTTGTTATTATTGACCAAAAGAAACATCAACAAGATAATAAATTGACATAACGGGATTCAGTGCTCACTCAACGATACCGTGCGGTGCTCTTTTGGACTCCATTTTCACTCCTGCTTCGGAGCGCTCCGAAAACGCTCCTTCGAGGTGCTGCTTTGGGAGTCCCTTTTCACTACAGCTTCGGATCGCTCCGCATATGGTTAGCTGGGAAAGTCCGACTATTACCAGTTGCTGTGTGTGTGCCTATGGCTGCGTGTTTTACAACAACACTTTTGCAGAGACTGTACGAAGCTCTAGGTCGAATCCTACTTCTTCCTCGACAACGCACGAGCTGCCTAGATTATAAAACGTTAACCAGCATTCGGACCTGTTCGTATTTTAAAGAGTTATTGCCGGACATCCATTACCGACTTGACGTTTTTAAAATTTCAAAACTCAATTTCACTTTTATTTGATTTTATCGATATCAATCTTACAATCGCTAAAAGCTAGGGTAGCGAAGGTGACAAAATTTCGATCACAACTTTAAAATAAAACTCGGAATTTCACTTTCAATGAAAGTTAGGCACAGCGATGATAACACAGCCCAACAGTGTTGTTGGTGCATGTCTATTTTCATCTGATTACTGAACAAAACTCTATCATTGGATTTGTGCTATCAGCTCTTGTTTCCAGGATATGGAGAAATAACGAATTTGTTGAGTTTTTGGCACTCTATGATAATTTTGTTATATGTATGTCATTTAAATCAGTTTATTTGTAAAATTTACAGCCTGCTTAAGACGAAAATTCATATTTATTTTTGTGGGAAGACAACTAGATTCGTACATAAAATCTTAATGGGAACAATAATGAGGCTACTGGATTTAAAATAGAATTTTTGAAAAAGAAAGGCATATGTTAATAATTATAACCTTCAGTGACTACTTCGATTCCAAGGCAAAACTATAATAAACGGGAAAGCAAAGCTAACTTTTAATACATTTGAAAAAGTTTGCTTCAACGGTTAGCGATTTCGACCAATCTTCGCAGATCAGCTTAAAAACATATAAAATTAACAATGACCAAGTTTAAGGGCCGTTTTATCATGTTCATGTTTTTGCTCAAATCGAAATCGATCTAGATTTAGCAACTAGGTAGTTTTTGTGCAATTGGTTGTCTCATGTAGGTTGATTATAAATTCGGGCAAATGCGCCACGGTCACACCGGGAGGGCTGGAATGGTATAATACTAGGTTGGCACTACCTCTGCACTCGGCTGAATATTGTTTTTTTTATTGCGCGCCAATTTTAAAAATTAAAGCAAAAATTTTACAGAGAAAGAGAAGGTTTTTCTTTTGGAACGACTTGTTACTATATTGGGAGATTAGGTCGAAAGCTAGGTTCACACAGTTAAATATTTTGGACAAATTTAAATCAAATATGCCAAATTGTGGAACTTTCCGGCCATATTTGATCAAATTATTTGCATATGGAACCATAGTTTAGGTTTTTAATCCTGTGAAATCTTTAATCATGGCTATTTTTATCAAAACTTTGCCAATTTATTTGGATGTGTAAACTTAGCTTAAGCAATGAACCAGGGGAATCAGAATGTGCATCTGTAATTTCAGCAATGTCTGCAGGTGTTCTTGTATATTAAAGGCGCATCCAATATTTTCCATTTTTGGTTTACTTAATAACAATTCAGACTTTGCTGTTTTTAGCAGCATTTGTTTTTTGTTTTTAAATATTTTTCTGTGTGACCATATGCGCGGATACATAAAAATACTTAATTTGCATTAGTAAGTAGATGGTTTTGAAATCAATGAGGATGAAGTAGATTGCTTCGAAATTCATATAGATGGTTAACATTGAACATGAGCAAAGCAAATGCAGTAAATCCACCTAGATTTGCAACAACACCAACATGAGAAAACGGCCCTAAGAGCGCTTATATGGAAAACAAAAAAGTTTTTCTCACTAAAATCCATTTTCCAACCGAACATTTCTATGGCAGCTACAAGAAGTAGTCATCCGATCCGGTCGGATCTTACATATTAGCAGCGTGCAATAAAAAGAAGACTCTGTGCTAAATTTCAGCTCGACAGCTTTAAAACTGAAGGACTAGTTCGCTTAGAAACAGACAGACGGACAGACGCTGATCCGCTATTCTTAATCAGCATGACGGGCTGATTTGATATAGCTATGTCCGTCTGTTTCTATGCCTCACCTCCGTTAGTTTTAAAGCTTTCTTAACCAAAATTTGCATTTGTGGAAACCGGCCGGATCGGATGACTATAGCAGATAGCTGCCATAGGAACGATCGGTTGAAAAAGTAGTTTTAGAGAGAGAAACTTTTTTGTCTTCAACGCAAACGTCCCCAAACATCGAATTTTTAAGTTTATTATGCTTTTACATAATTCCACCAAATTTGATGAAAATCGGTCAACTATATAGTATAGCTGCCATACAAAAGTTAGTTCAGAGAAAAAGACTTAGTAGGAAAAACTTTTTAGTTTTCAATGCTATCGCTCCCAAACTTGTTGCAAATCAATATTGTATACTTCCACACAATTCTGCCAAGTTTGATCCAAATCGGAAGACTATAGCATATAGCTGCCATAGGAACGATCGGTCGAAAAAGTAGTTCTAGTGAGAAAAACTTCTTCGTTTTCAATGGCAGCGTCTTCATACTTTCCAGTATGGTAAAAATCTGATGAATATATCGTTAAGCTGCCATATAACAAACAGGCAAGCAAATGGTCAAAGTAGTATCGCCATCTCAGTTTGGGATAGAGCTCGGCTAACATTGTTCTAATCCAAAAGCCGAGGTTAGCTTTCCTCAATTTTTATACCCTGTTCCCATTAAAAATGGGCAAAGGGGATCATAAAGTTGTGCAAATGTATGTAACAGCCAGAAGGAAGCATCTCCGACCCTATAAAGTGTTTATATTCTTGATCAGCATTAACAGCTGAGTCGATTTAGTCATTTCCGTCTGTCTGTCTGTATGAACGCGTCGATCTCAGAGACTATAAGAGATAGAGTCACAAGTTTTTGCATGTATTTAGTCGTATACCGTACCCACATCAAGTTTACTTCAGATTTATAAAGTTCCCTTCCTTCTTTTAACCGTGCAAAGCTGTCAGAGTCACAATTTTTAAGTTTAAGCCTAGTGACTTATTAAATATTTAGATGGGCCCAAAATCTGTCTATACTGTAAGTCACATTAAGAATCGAGCAAAAGCTCCGAAGTAATGCAAGTGCGCCGCCCCATTACTATATTATACTTGAGAGATCAAAGCCATAAGAACAACATTACCAGGTACAGGATATTATGCAGTCGGGACACTCGACTGCAGCACTCTTACTTGTTTTTTTTTTATGTATATTGAAATTTGCGTTTTAATGAGATTTATGTTTTACAATTTCCCACTTTGCAATTGTTCTGAAATTGCTTTAAAACATTTCGCATTAATTCGTGTTCAGGCAGGTAACTCAATTTGATATCCTTGTGCCCTGTTCCTGTTATTGTTGCCGTTGACATGTGTGTGTGGCCTCTTATGGAAGTTGTTATTACACTTATTGCTCTTGTTGTTGCTGTTGCTGTTGCTTTAATGAGACAACGTGACCTGGCCCGGACCTGTGTCCGGAATTTATGAGCAGCTGCTGCACTCGACGCGAACGCGTAAATTACACAAATAAAAAACGAGCATAAACATAAACGAAGCTAGGAATAAGTTTAACGTCTCTGGCCATTAAAATTAAGCGACAAAACATGAGCAGCAAACAAAAGGAACAAAATCATTTTTCATTCAGTGCTAAGCTGCCTGTTTTCAAAAGAAACTGCAACTGCAGCTATTTGTGTTATTTGGCAATTTGTGCTCCAGATTACGAAAAAGCATAAATCTATTTGCTAAAAGATGTTTTATGCCTTGGGACAAGGCAAATGCTTTTAAGGCCATTAAAACGCATTATAAAAACGGACCAAGAAAATTGGATTATTTCTCTAAAATGTTCATCAACTTTTATTACAAAAAAAATTCCTTAAATTAAGCATTTTTAGTTTACATCAATTTCCTCTTTGTCTACTCAACCAACTACTGCAAGCATTCCATTCTCAACCATGTAAAAATGTTTTCATTAGAAAAAATTAAATCTCAGCATGGGAGAAAAAAATGTTTTTAATTTTGCAGATTGTGGAACACAAAGGTAAACGCAAAAATTCTTACTCAGGCAGACTAGAAAAATGTGTGCAATTAAAAACTCTCAACAAGTAGGAGGGTAAAAGTGTCTAGAAATCAGAGAGTTGGAAATGATGTAAATTCAGGCAAAACAAACAAACGAAAAGAAGGCACAAACAGATTCATTGGATTTTAATTAACAGAAATGGCAAGGGAAACGAAACAAAACAAAACAAACAAAACGTAAATGTAAACTAGAATCCACAGGCACACTATACATATGTATGTACGAGTATATATAGTACTATGTGAGAACCACTGTTTGTCCTTTGACTTTGAGTCGCTCTCTCTCTCTGTCTACTTATTTGGGGCTGCATTTCGTTCGCTATGATTGCATTTTTGTGGATTCTCAAGCCTGATTTGGGGGCCCAAAATCCCACACATGCAACTGGCACACGCAACTGGGCTCAGTTACGTTACTACAAACAAAACCACCAACCGAAGGAAACTGCTCCGGGATGGCCAGCATGTAGGACACGTTTTCCCCAAGCTTGCCGGCATTCCTTTTGATGCGGCCTGGCCTCGACTGGCCTGGCCTGGCCTGGCAGGTGCTCAGCTGTAACTAAACGTCCGTTTTAACATGCCCACCTGACCACTCCTTCTTCTCGTCCAGCATCTCCTGCTGCTCTGTGTGTGTGTGTGTGTGTGTGTGGCACATGCCAGTTGGTTGGTCACGTCTGCTAGGGCATAATTGATAGTTCAATCTGTTGCAGATCAAACGCTTGACAGCAGCCAACAGATCAAGCTGAAAAATTGTTTGTCCCGGACCACTTTCCGGATATTTGTGTGTGTGTGTGTGGTCCATGGCCTTGAATAGCTAAAATATGCCAGAAGAAAAACATACTTTCTAGATACTCATGTTTCCATATACTTGAAAGCATTTATGTCAAATTTATAAGCCAGAATAATAATAAATAATAACAAAGTTCTGTTTGATTAATTCACTTATGAAAACCCACATAATTTCTGGACAATTTCCCTTAAGTGTTTTATGCCCCTCGAATATCTATCTTTTTAGTAGACATATATCCCAGCTATGAATGGTTCATTTTACTTGTTGTTAACCAAACAGCTGAGTAATTGAGTAAGTGAACAATTAAATTAGAGTTTGCAAGATAATGAATAATTTAAAAGTTAACAGGAGCTTTCAGACAAGGCCTGTTGCATGTTATCTGTAACAATAAGTTACAAATTCTTGCCAAAAGCGAGCTAGTGTAAATGAAGTTTCCATGCGCTGGTTCCGGCTGTAGGGTCAGTAGATGGGGTGGGTTCCCATTAGGCTTACCTGAACTTCTGAATCGTGGCTATATAATTCCGAATCTCATTAATAAACCGCGTGCAAAGTTCTATTCGATTTGGTCGATCAAGGGGGTAGGATAGTTAAGAGAAGATAGAGAAAAAAAGCTAGCTCTATGCATTGGCAGTGGCAGGTCAGTGCGGCAACCGACGCTCCATGTGCTTGATCACCTTGCTCCTAAAATTGATTGGTGATCTCAACAAAATATGAGAATATACCTGTAAGACCTCATCTTCCTTTTTAAACGATGCATGACTCCCAAATACTAAGTTTCTTTTAGCAATTCATAATTCTGCAATTTATTCACAATTATCATTTAATCAATTTATTCTCGTCCCTAACATAACTTCTATTCCTAATCTCTTTTATGTTTATATAAATGTATGCATAAACAAAGGTAAATTCTTCGCAACTAATTATTCAAGGTGTTTACGGAAGGTTATCATTTTAATAAAACTAGATATGAAATGTAGATAATATACGAAAGATGTAAATTTATGAGGTAGATAACAATAAGTAGATAATAGTAAGGCATGTAATCTAAATTGGTTTTTATGTAGAAAGAAAGTTGGTTATCAAAAATTAATTGTGTAGGCAAATCAAGAATTTTGCATATGTTGACTTATTCTTTTTTCTTTCAGTGTATAGAGAAAGTTTAAGTTTTAGTAGTTTATCATTGAATTTTAATTTGAGGACAGGGAAATCTTCATATCGAGCCCGCACTTTACTTTACAAAGAGGCCATATTTACGTCAGCAAACGCATTTCCTTTTGTTTGTTTACTAGACAAGCTTCATCGGTCGATCAACGGTTGTTCTTTATTTAGGCTATTTACAGCCTTTACACTTATCATATTTCTCTAAAGAGTCGGTTGTGAAAATTCTCTAAAGAGAAACTCTTTAGAGAAGCTTTGATTAGCTATTACACGTTTAATAAGAGAGAATCTTGAATTAGATGTTCTGAGCTATTTCAACGGATTCAGTACTGGTTCAACAATTTTTGACACACAACCCAAGAGAAAAAAAAGGGAGACTAGTTTGCGTGAAAATGGATAACAATCAAATAATCTATTCTCAATCTCCTTCACCTGGCGTCAAACAGGTGCCATGAACTGGAAAGCGCGGGAAATCGATCCGCAATCTGAAATTACTTTAATGGCATTGGTGCAGTCCCCTCGCAAGCAGAGGCAATCATAAAATTTATATAAAAATTAATAAATATTTTTCACAATTTGATCAATGAAACATCTTTTTTATTGTTTTTGCACTGAATAGCAAAATTCATTACTTCAATGAATAACTCATCTTACTGGTCTTCTGGGACTTTTGCAGCTTGAGCTTTTAAAAATTCTCCAAATACATCCACTGAAGGGGAGAGTTTACGATTTTGATTTTTTTTTACTGGAAGATCCTTCTACATGAGTTTTTCTTTCTCGTCGACCGTAGATCGTTTCTCTTCCGTCTCGGAAATCGACTTTTCCGATAGTGGAGAATCTGATTCATCACCAATCTGTAATATAAAACGATACCAAAAACACTTGTATGTATATTAACACTCACTGCAAATGAGGAACTCGATGGGTGCATTCGAATGTGACTCTCCGAAAAGCGCATCTTTTCAAACCAAAACGCTCTTTGTTGATTTTTTTTAATTTAAGTGGTTTATTGGCAGCGTGAATTAATTTATTTAATTTTATTTTCTTCGACCTACACGTCTTTTTTTATTGAAGACAACCTCTGCCCTATGTTAAAAAACGCTGCTGAGCGAGCCTTCCTTTTTAAAACAGAGTGCTCTTGCTGTCGTATTGAAGGGTCTCATTTTCGTTAGCTCGCATTTTTACCATTCGGAAGTCTAAAATAAATATAGTATGTTAGCCACAATGCATATTCTGCAACGGTCTTACACTTACCCGTTTATCTGCCATTTTCGCAAATAAGAGTTAAGTTAGAATAATTTTTAATTTTCTACTTGACAGAAGTAAACAACTTTCATTTCAATTTCAATTTCAATTTAGTTTAATCGATAAATAAAATAAAATAAAATATATTGAATAAAATTGTAGTATTTTTTTGGGGGAAATGGCAACTCCACAAAATTGACAGCTTTGTCTTAGTAGAGTTACTTTTATCAAATAGAACCGGTTCTATTTCATCATATTTGTTTAAAGAGAAGGCAAAAGTTGTTCGTCAGAGATGTATGTTTACCTATTACACTATTATATCGTGTTTTTAGAGAGACTCTTTAGAGATATATGACAAGTGTAAAGACTGCTTTAGCATTTATCGGGCTCTCGAACAACCGATGCAAAGAGAAGATCCAAATCAAAACAAATGTAGGGGGGTCATAAAAGACTTAAGGCTGATGTCAGAGTGCGCGCGAAAAGCGATAATATATCTTGCTATGAGCAATGCGAGAAGATGGCATAGTGAGAGCTTTGAGCGAAGCGAGTTGCATTGATCAACTTAAATTTGCTGGCAGAATTTACCATGATTTAATAATACAAAATTAGGCCAGTAGTGAGAGCATGCAACTCAGAGAGCGCGAGCTTTATTTTCTGTGATTATTGTGACCGCAATTCCTTGAGAGCAGCGAGTTGAATTGTTATATTTCAGTTATTAGAGTGGGCGTGATGAACGAAGAATATTTTGCTACAAGACCAACGATTAATTTTGTTTACATAAGTAAAGTGTCCACCCACTCCACCAAAATCAAAATGAAAAAGGAGAGAAATATATTTCATTTATATGGGTCATTCTTTTTGAAACCAAACGGATTTAAAAATTCACCATATTTGATATAAAAAAAAAATTCCAAATTATATCTCGACACTCCCTCCAAAACGTGATATTCGGTTTTGCAAAAAAATTTTTTGTTAATATTTTAAACAATTTCAAAAATTGTCAAAAACGAAAAAATGGAACATAAGGGCTTTTTAAAAACTTGATTTCTCAGGTTTGGTTTATCGTACAGGTCTCTTGTTGATATTGCTGAATAGTATTTAACTGTATCTATCAAAATCCAAATGTAAAAACTTTTTAAATTGTTTAATAATATTTAGTAATTGTTGCTAAATATAAATATATAATTTTTTCTCAGTGATAACCACCATGATATAAGTTCTAAGAATATACATTTTATTGCCCTAAACATAACTTAAATTACGGTGCTTTCAAAAAGATGGAGACTATTATAGTTTAAAAGATATTAATTTTTTAAGATTAAAGATTAAATTTGCCACGAAGTCCGTTTTAAAGCTATATGATTGAAACTTGGCAATTCAGCTTTATATTTATCAAGCTTATCAAAAATGCCCACTTCTCGCAGATCGAGCGTCTTTATTATATCTCGGTTTTTTGCAAAACCGAAAATCACTTTGTTGTGGGAGTGTTAAGATCTAATTTCGGATTTTTTTTTTCTTTAAATCCAAAATGATGAATTTTAACCCATATTGATGATTTACAATAAGAAGCTAAGAATGCAACAAAAAATACGTGCGATCTGAGCGAGAAAGCAGTTTGCAACCTGCTTTCTCGCATCGCTGTCGCTTTATCGCATGCACTCGCATATCGCTCCGCCCTAACTCTGACACCTTTTGAGCGATTGAATTAAAAAAGGTTTGCAGTGGTCAGCCTAACTGACTTACCGCTATTCCGCGCTGAAAGTGCTTTCGGTCGGACAAGCTGGAGGTAACTTAGGTGTAGCCAGTAAAGATTGTAATTATGATTTTGCCACACAGAAGGCCACGTTTTGAGATTTTGGGGATGATCAATAACTTGGGTTGGTAGTGATTGGATTAACTGTTTCTGTTTTCACTTTTGTTGGAAATCGTGTTGAGCCAAATACACAAAACAAATTACTAGAACTCAAAATTTTTTGATTCTCCCTTCTTCTCTTTCACATTTGCCTTATTTGTTGCAAAAACAAACAGTAGAATCAGAAAGCAATTTTAGCTGATGCTTCTGCTAGTTATTACTGCCTGCTTTTCGTGGTCTTCTCAACTCGGCGACACTTTAGGCATTGCTGGGCGTGGCACCCATCTCTATACGAGGGCGTATACAGCGATAATTTCCAAGTGGTGAAAAATAAAGATTGGCCGGAGCTTGGCCTTGTACACTTCGATGTGGACGAGATTTTAAGCAGGCGCTAGAGCTTTTGCGCTCACCATCTAGATTTGGGTGGAGGTAAGCTTAGTTAACACTAGGGGCCACTCCCCTGTGGAAGGCGAAAACAGGTAAATGAGCGTCTTCTGTGCAAAAAAAATGTTCCCTCAACTAATTACCCCTTTTTTTTTTTATTTGAGTCTTGGCACTTTTATGGCGTGGGCGGTCCTCAAAATCCGTTGGAACACCAGGAAAAAACGATATATATCACACAGGCTTCTTTACGCTTGGTGAGGGGTTTATTTTACCGGCAGTGTGATTAAAAATAAAATTGATTTACACAATTGCTTCACTGTCTGTTTATATAGGAGCTATTTTAGAGCTTCTTTGCAGAAGTTGCGTTCTATTTGCTGGCGCAAATTGAATAGGCGGAAGTTTAGCTTGTCAAAAGACACCTTGACGCGACTCGGAAATAAAGGTGTAATGCACTTGTCAGCCAGCTGTCACTTGTCATTCAATTATCGAGTTCTTTTAAGAAAAACTCTGATCGGAAGACCTGTCGAAATTGCATTTCTTATATTTTAAATGAATTTATTTTTAAATAAGGTTCGCTTTATTTTAATTCCCCAAAATATCAACTACTAATTGAGCTACTAAAACTAAGCTTATATGGATTAGGCTAATAGAAGGGTGTAGCATTCTTGTAGGCTTTTTCATTAATTTTTCTTTTTGCTTTGCTTAACCAAGCGCCACTTCAAGCCATTTTGCTGCATGATAATATTTATAGAATGAATTGTTCAAAATTTAAGTAGACAAATTCCCGAATTGATATCTTTTTCCACAGCACCCTCGTCTTTTCCCCACTTGGCGTATCAATTGTGTCAGTGCACAAATGCTAAACCATTACATATCACTTAAGCATTTACTTTTGGAGCTTCACTTTCGCTTAATCCCAACCACTTTACACAACCATTGTACCCGATATCCATGACAAGTAAACCCTTTTTCTGTCATACAACAAAAAAAAAAAAAAAAAAGGAAAGAAAAGATAATTTACCACTTAACAAGCCATCCCCTGACACAAACCGAAAAGAAGACCCACAACAGCCAACAAGTAAGGACACAATTTTTAGCAACAGGCTAAGAGCCATTATTCCCTCTTGCTTACAAGTTTTAGCAATTTATTGTAGTTTGATACTGCCTAATCAGATTTTTGGGGTTGGCCTCAAGAAAACACACACACACACACACACACAATTGGCAAAGGAATTATATGAGGGGAAGTTGGTATGGAGGAAAAGAAACGAGCAGCAAACACGAATCGCAGGGAATGACAACACAAAATGAACACAATTTGAGCAAATTGTTTGGCAATAATGTTAACCTAATGCGTTCCATTTGTCGCACTTGAATCGATAGACACGATACTGGAGATTGAAGTGATTTGTGAGACGAGTGTGTGGTGGGATTATCTGAGGCTTTTTAATAAGCTGGCAACAAGTTATTAAATAAAGCTGACTTAATGAAATGTGAAATTAGATTAGCGGATGATTCTGTCGGTTCATCTTTTCACAGTTTTTTCACCTTAACTGACTTGCGATTTTTTTTTTTTTTTGTTTATTTGCCACCAACCATGTCAACTGTGTGCGGTACCAACTCAATTTGCCTAAGTAAATAAACAGAGAATATGAATCTTTAATTTATTTCATAGATGTTAAATAAACACACATAAAAGTTTTCCATATGTCGTAAAGTTTTGTCTAGAACTGCGGGCGTTGCTTGCGATAACAAAAGTTGGTCGTCGTCTTCGTCTTGGGATAAATGTTAAAGAAATCCTACATTTATTTTCATGTTAATTAAATTTCTCACTTTCACACAAATTGGAATTGTAAAAGGCGAAAAGCCACCTGGGGCCATTTAATTAAAAATGTCGTTTCAATATTTTTCCCAACCAACCAGTCAGGCATTTTATAATTAAGCTCACACTGCGTATACGCAATGTCGGCTTAAATTCGCCACACCAGTCCATAAAATTTATGCGTGACTCATGAGTTTTTCATCTTTTTTTTTTTTGTTGACTTGTTTACATGCATCTCCGACAAATAATGATGCGCGTCTTTTATGAATATGAATGTGAGGTAAGGCGGGGGTGAAGTGTCATAAAAACCTAAATGCCGGCACAAAGACATTAAATTTGTGAGCTTCTTGTTATATGACCAGATCGTGTTATGACAAACGCTTACAAGTTGTTATAGGAAGAGATAAAACAAAAATTGTTACGAAGTAGAAGTGAATGGATTTGTTATAAGACATCGGGGTATGATTATGTTGTGTGGCTTAATACAATTAAGTAAAAGTTTTCCTGGTATTTTGAAGTGCGTTTCCATCAAGATTGATTGGGGTTAATAATTTGGTTTAATAAGCAAACTTTTTTATTGAACTAAGCCGATAGGTTAATAAATGTTCCTTCACTTTGGGACAATTGCACTATCTGTGACAAGACAGAAGAAGTTTATCTCACACATAGTAGCTGAGCTGAAGATGAAAAATCGGCCCTAAGAAATGTTAAGACATATAGCAATTACTGGCAACAGCTACATACTACTTTGTCTGCTTGCCAATTATTAAAATCTTGTTTATAAGTGAACAAATTGCAATCGTACTTATCACCAAAAGACCGCACTAAGAAATGATCCAAAGTGAAAAGGTCGGACTTTTGTAGCCACTTTATCTTCGGGAGCATAAATATCAAAGCTATAAACCTGTAAAATTTTGGTGAAGGTTCGGTTCGGAGGTTCGAACCCGTGGTAAAGTCTAAGGTTCGGTTTGAGGAACGTTTACTGTACTAATCGAACCCATGGTTTTGGTTGGAGTCTGGGTTCATAAATTGTTAAATTGTTGACCGATTTTTACCTCAACATTCAGTCAAAATTTAGAAATATCTTTGATCAGGAGAACGCGTCCAATTTACCAAGCTATGAATATGAGTCGTCAAGTCGACTGGACCACATTCCTTATTGTTATCATTCATAGGTGTTCTAAAAAGTCTTTCAAAAGTGCCTGGTCTTTGAATTTTGGAAGCCTCGCCATCTACGTACATACCCAGCCAGCATCTCTGTCTGATTAAAATAGTCATAAATGATACTTTTGTCGGGAGCCGAGAATCTTCTTAAAGATTCGTTTATAGCCCGTTTTTCTCATCAGTTTTGACTCCATTTCGACTCATATTTCCAATCATTTGCGAGCCTTCTTCTTGACGTATTTCAATAAATCCCGTTTTGAGCATTTCCTTGAGTCATTTCAGAATCTTCTTTAAGTCGGACATGAATTTAATCTCTTTAATCTTCAAAAACTCAAAAAGAACTCATCAGGATATAAAATAAACCAAATTTTTTTTCTTTTCTTTCTTTCTTTCTTTGATTTTCTTTCTTCTTCAAATTAAGATTTTTTAATTATAAGCTGAAGCGATTCTAAACCATACAATAAAATAGTTTTTCGGTAATAATATTCAGAAAACTAGAAAAGATTTTAAGAAATTGACTTAAATGATTGTTTGAACCGAACCTATTTTTGGTATACAGGAGCTCGGATCGGGTTCAGATTTGGGGGCTCAAATATTTGAAGAACTGAACCGGTGCTTTGGGGTTCGGTTCAGGGCCGGTTTGCAGCCTTGATAAATATAAGCACAATTCTTTATCAGCCTAATTGGGGGAAGCAGCCCTAAGTCAATGTATGTACACAAAACCAAATCCGGCCCAAAGGACCACCATATTCTGCGCAAATAGAAGATCAACACGTATGGAATCGTGTCATAAACATGCCATTAGTTTTATTTGAATTCAACACGATTTTGGTTCGGTTCAATGGTTCACACTTACTATATATCATACCTGTTCCTGTTTCCAAACATTTTAGGTTAAAACTTTTTCGAATCTCCATATACATGTGAACAAAGTGAAAGGTAAATTTTTGATTCATTTTAATTTGGCTTAGTTTTTCTTTTTATAACACTGTAAGTGACAGCTTTGCGAAATTTCACGACAAAATATTCAATAATGTTGAGATACTATGATCAAACTGAAAGGTGAATTTTAAATTTATTTTAATTTGGTTTTTCTAATCGATGATTTATTCTTTTTGTAACTTGGTAACACTATTCCTGCTATTTCACCTGATTTGGGTCCGTGTGACGTCAGGCTACACAGCAAACTCAAGAAACCGCTCCCGTGATACCCTTTTGACGCAATTGAGATGATAAAAGCCAAATCGCAGAAGGCTCTGAAGGCCATTCCGAAAAAGGACTTTCACAAGTGCTATGATAACTGGAAAATTCTTTGGCATTTCTGTTATGCAGCGGAAGGGAACTACTTTTAAGGGGATAACGGATCCATAACTAAAAGTTTAGAAAATATAAGAAAATTCACCATTCAATTTGATCAAAGTATAGTGGTATTGTAGGGGCGGTCAAGATACAGTGGAGGACTCATTAGGAAGGAGGAATTATTACCTGTTATTATATAGAGCGAAACTCTTTTACTGACCTTCGACTGGGGGACTAAAACTAGAAAAATGTTGTCTTTGCAACAGATTCTATTGGGTAAGCCTTGTCCTTGCATTTTGTATTTCCAAAGTTAACCGCTTCTACCATTAGTAGCAGCAGGTGGGTTGTGTGTTTGTGAATGTGTGGAGTGGGATGTTGCGTGGGTGGAAAGCGGAATCAACAGTGACTTACTGTAACTTAGCAGTAATTCAACAGTGTCTTCACAGTGACTTAACAGTGACTTCACAGTGATTTGACAGTGATTTGACAACGACTTCGCAGTGACTTAACAGTGCTTTAAAAATGACTTAACAGTGACTTAACACTGAGTTACTAGTTAAATTTACAATCAGTCTTATCGTTAAGAACTTCGCTCGTACCGGGCGTCCCATGACACACACTCTTTTTTTTTCAAGTTTGAAGCTTTGTTGTGAAAAATATGTTAATTTGTCGCTAGCCACAATTTTTTTCCATCTTACTGTCAAATTTTTGTATACCATCTCAAAGAAACTGTGCGTCTTTTAATGCGATCCACGAATCAACACATGTTCAAACTTGAACATGAGACTCAACCACGATCCTAACGTTGCGTTACATATCATAAACCTATCATTCTTTGTAACATTAAATATTTAGCCCTTGTCGCCTATGTCATAAACATGCCACCTTTTGTAATAGCATTAAATATTAATAGCCGCAGTGACAAGGATCAGCCCAGCCCAGCAGACACACCACTTGAAAAGGATCAACCATGGGAACCACTTGAAAATGTCATGCGGTTCCTACCATTTAATATGCAATGTGTATTCCTCACACGAATGCATTTTTATATTTATACACACGCAGCTATCTTACAAATACTGCCTTTGATAAGTTTAGAAGTTAAGGGATAATAAATTCTTAATAAAAAATAGCTCGCTCACACTGAGCGGGTCAGTACAAATGAAATCTTACAACCATGCTCAACTATAAGTGTATGAGTCTATACAACCCAATTTTGGAGTTCTTCAAAGAAACGAAATTGCTGATCCTCAAGGGTCGGAAAGGGAAATGTCTGGGCTATACGGAGGGTGGGGTAGGACTTCCCATTGCAGCGTTTCAAGGTATGTTTTGATCGACTGCCCAGCATGTGGCTGGGCTTTGTCATGTGGCAATATTACCTTGTTGTGCCTTTGCTCGTAT
Organism: Lordiphosa magnipectinata; assembly: GCA_037044535.1. NCBI lineage: Eukaryota > Metazoa > Arthropoda > Insecta > Diptera > Drosophilidae > Lordiphosa > Lordiphosa magnipectinata. The sequence continues at coordinate 43,355 of JBAMBO010002593.1, read as the reverse complement.
TCTGGCCGTTTTTGCTTAAAAGTTCGGTTCAAACGAGCTGCCCTATGATGGTTTCACCTGTTTGTAGCTGGTCATAGTAAACCACGCCCAATTGGTCCCACCAAATACAGAGCATTACCTTGACACCGTGAATATTCGGCTTTGACTGCGATTTTGGCGAATTGCAGGGCGGCCTGTATGATATTTTGAGCTTGAAGCACGTTCCCCGTAAGCTTCTTGCAGCATACGATGGCCTTCATTTACATTTTTCTTCACAGGAAAGCAGAAAATTGTGTTTTGTTGTCTCAAAAACTGACAAATTCGGAGCACAGAAAAACTATGTTGTTTACACTTCAGCCGAAAAGAGCACGTACTGAAAAAGAAAGCCCAATGACCACAAAAGTTGATAAAAATGGCTAAATCGATACTGATAGGAACGTATAAGGTACTTCTTAAAGATAGCAATAGATAATGTGTTGAGGCTTAGCTCGATTGAGTAATGTTCCTTATGTCAATTAGTTTATTCAGATATTTAGAGTTTTTTAAACAAACAACTTTCATTCGCCATAGCTGTACATTGAAGAATTTTATCATCGTAAACAGTTCCTTCATCACAATCTACAGCATAGGGAATGGGATAATCACAAACCACATATCGGCCACAATCGTTGGGATATGCTAGAAGAGTACCCAAAGGATAGCCACAACATATGTTGGGTGTATAGGGATCCAGTGTTGGGTAAGTAGGTTCAGTTGTGGTTGATAAGGTGGTGGAAGTCTCAGTAGTGGATGAAGATTTTGTAGTTGTAGACTCTTCAGTAGTTGACCTTTCAGTAGAGGAAGCTACTGTAGTGGAAGTTTCAGTAAAGGGTGAAGATTTTGTAGTTGTTGAATCTTCAGTAGTTGTCATTTGTGTAGTGGAAGTCTCTGTAGAGGGTGAAGATTTTGTAGTTGTAGACTCTTCAGTAGTTGACCTCTGTGTAGTGGAAGCTACTGTAGTGGAAGTCTCTGTAGAGGAAGAAGATTTTGTTGTGGCAGACTCTGTAGTAGAAGATTCTTCTGTAGTTGAAGCTGTTGTTTCTATCGGGCTACAATTAGCCAAGTCGGGCCTCATGCACACCAATTGTGTGGGACTAAACTCCAAACCTTCGGGACAATCATAACCAATGGGTATGGGATACCGACACATGATATACTTGCTGCAATTTTGAGGATATGGCACCAAAGAATTATCAGTTTTACCACCACAAATGCCATCTGAGGGTGGAGACGAAGTGGTACTTAGGAGAGGAGGTCCTGAAGAGGTTGAGGAGGTATCTGTAGTTTCCATACTAGGTCCAGGGAAGGTAGAGCTAGTCTCTGGCGCTGAAGTGGTGGAAGACTCGGTGGAAGATTCGGTGGTAGACTCGGTGGATGATTGGGTAGAAGATTTGATAGAAGATTCGGTAGAAGATTTAGTAGAAGTGTCGTTTTCAGTTGTAGATCCCGTGGGTCGATCTGTAGTTTTAACACTACATCCCGCCAATCTAGCCTCCACACATTTTTCCAGCTCCACACTAAACTCATCTCCTTCATCGCAATCAAAAGCCGCTGCCATAGGACGATTACATTCGATGTATTTCGTGCAATCGTTGGGATAAGGCACCAATTGACCCTCCCTTACATCATCACAGGGTCCCTTTTGCGGTGGAGGTCTAGTCACTGCCGTCGTACTCTCGGGCGTTGTGGAGGTGTAGTCCCAACGACAGGCATCTGAGGGCACATCTGCACCGCATGCACCGCTTATTGGGTCATAGTACTCTCCACAATTGCAGACATCCATCATGTAGGTATAGTCATCCACGCAACGTATGAACCACTGACAGTTGTCGGGATAGGGGAAAGTAGGGCGACTGCTATTTGTACATATGGTGGGCTCCAAGGGACCAGGAGGCGATATTGTTACATTCTGATCGCAATCACTTTGATCCCATGGAACGCACTTCTGTAAGTGTGCACTAAAGTATAGATTGTCGGGGCAATAAAATGCAATAGGTATGGGTGAAACGCACACTATATACTTCTGACAGTCTTGGGGATAGTTAATCAGTTTACCATCATTCAGTGGGCCGCAAACACCATCAAGGGGCGCCACTGTAGTGGTGGTAATAACTGCGGTGGTTGTGGTGGTGGTAAGCGGTGTTGTGGTACCCACAGTAGTTGTGATTTCTTGCTCTTGGCAAGCCGTGGGCGACACATTGGGACCGCATTCCCCGGTCTGAGGATCATAGTAACTGTTGGAAATGCAGGGTGCCAACAGCCAATTGCCATTTTCCAAACAGAGTATGTATTTGGTGCAATCCTCTGGGTAGGGGAAGGTAGTTGTATACGCCTCTTGACCCTCACACAATTGACTGGGACTTAATGTGGTCATCACCTCTGTGACAGTAGTTTTTGCTGTGGTGGTGGTAGGTTTTGAAGTTGTGGTCTGATCTCCAGCACAGATGACATCATCTGGCTCATCGCAAACCCGTAATTGAACATGGAAAAGCAGAGGCTTGGGACATTCCTTCAGTTCTACTTGATTATTCTGGCAGAGCAAATACTGAGAGCAATCCTTTGCATAGGGATAGATTGAGCCTTCAGGTTTTCCCTCACACATGTCAGGATCTATATCGGAGGGTAAGCTGGTGGTAGTGGTAATGGGAGCCAAAGTTGTAGGGGTAAAGCTAGTGGGTGAAGTGCTCAGCTCTGTGGTAGAGGTGGTGGGTAGAGAATCTGGATTGCAGTCTATGGAATTGGGTGTATCGCATATATGTAGCCAAGAATTGAAATATTTATCTGGTATACAGTAATCCAAGTCGGTGCAGCCATTTGTACAGGTGAGATAAGCCGTACAGTTGTAAGGATACTCATAGAAACCATTACCCAGAGACTCGCAGTAATCCTCTTTCACACCCTCAGGTGCAGGTCCACATTCTACATCTTCTGCTGGAGTTGTTCTGGTTGGAGTAACCATTTCGGTGGTGCTTGTAGAGGGTAAAGGTAACTCATCACATTCAGCCGTATCTGGGGTATCGCAAATCCCCAAAAGTTGATTGAAAACCTTATTTTCATCACAATAGTTAAGCACAGGCCAGCCATAGGTGCAATTGATATAGGCATTGCAGTCATAGGGATAACGATGTACTGTACCATGGTCATCATATCGGCAAAAATCTTCGGGTATACCGGGTGGAGGTGGTGGTGGATCCCAAATGGAAGTTGATAGGGTTGGTACCTCACTCGTAGCCAAAGGTGTCGTTGAAGTTGAAGTTGATAGGGTTGGTACATCCAAGGGTGTAGTTAAAGGTGAAGTCGGTAGGGTTGGTACCTCACTCGTAGCCAAAGGTGTAGTCGTCTTCTGTGTAACTATCGACGTAGAACTCTCCGTGTTATTAAATGTATAGTAAATACATTTCAATCCTTGCGGATAGTTACATATTTGTGTGGCATTATCAAACCAAAGACTAGCCGGACATTGCATTACCGTGGGATACAGACAGTCGCAAACCAAAAACAAATTACAATCATCCGGATAGGGCACCTTACATCCAAATTGCTTTCCGGCACACATTGCCTGATTCTCATATCTTTGCTCATTGTCACAGGTATTATGACGCGGGAGGGCGCTCACTTGGAGGTAGAAAAAGAATAGCAGCAAAGCCAGCTGATTCCAAGTAACAACTGTAAAACTAACAAAATTAACATCAAATAACAAGTTGCACATTTCCGATTACCTTTCATCTTGAATTTTTACTGCTCTACTTGGACATGTTTAAACGGCAAATTGTATTTTTCATTCACTGCTTTCGGAAAGACTAAACTCAGCTATTTGATTGTAGCTTGACTATACCCGGTGGTATAATCATAATTGATGATGCAATCCATTCTATTTCCCCTGTTAGCATATATTACTGGCAGCTTGATTACATTTTTCCCAGAAATTCTCGGTAATTAATATAAATACTATATATTAACTATTGATACTCTGTACCGAAGGTATACAGAGTACATTAAGTTTGTGCAAAAGTATGCAACAGAGAGAAGGAATCATTTCCGAACCTATAAAGTATATATATTCTGTATGAACTTGTGTATGGACGTATCTCAGAGATGGTAACAGATAGAGGTTTGACATGTATGGGACATAAACTTCTTATACTTGCAGGCATATCAAGTTTATTTTCAATATTTGCCAAGCCACCTCCCTCCCCCAAATTTGTAAAAAATACAGTTTTGTAGATAAATGGTTCGTATCTTCCAGAGATATTTAATAATCAAGATTATTTATCAATTTGCCAAAGGAATGGTGAAGATTGGTTGAACAATAGTCGAGTTATAAAGAAAACAAACAATTATGATGGTTAGCTCTGGCCGATGGACAGCACTTCACACATTTTATAGCTTCTAACTTAAATTGATGATGTACAGAGTAAGTTATAGTCGGGCTTGACCGACTTTCTTACTTGTTTTGTTTAACTTTATCAATGAAGATGTTTAATTTGAAATTTCTTATCTGTTTATGATTGATTATGGCAGGTATCTACACGCGCATCTTTGTGTATGACACATACATAAGTGTAGGCAAGGCCAAGAATTTTATTATCAATGAAGACAATAAGTGTACTTATATTAATATAATTTAGTTTTGTCTATTGTCTCTAGTCTCTTCTGGGCTTAATTTACAATTGTTAGTACTTTTGTCATGTTTTGGTTAAGTAAATCGGAAGCATGCCGGTAGCATAACTTCTCTTAAACCAGATTCTTTTTATATTAAATTACTAATCGTCGTTGTGACTGTTTTAGCGATCTTAAGATTATCAATCATAGCTCTAGGTCTATAAGTAATGATTTTCATCATAATATTTCTAAAACAAGACACGCACAACACCACAAAGGAAGCTGGTTGATCGTATAGCTATTTCATAAACTTCCACAGTTCAATCATCAGCGATCTTTTGCCCAACTTCGTCGATATCTTATCGAATACCTTAATACGTTTAGTACACAATTAAATATTATTATTTAGGTCAAAGTTTTGGCTTTTTTCAAGCGCGGCGCAAGGTCAATAGTGGTAAATTTTAAGTCCATACAATTAAAACAATACAAAAATTTTTGGACGACAGTGATACGTCTGGACAACGCGCTGTTTCGGCATTGTCCTCATCAGCAGGCTTGTTTTTTTATTTTTTTATTTAGAGTTGAGAAAAAAAAGGCTGTCAACAAAATATATATATTTTACATAAATTTTTATCAAAGAAAATCGAATAAAATTACAAAATAAGCAAGCACGGTGGGGGAATTTTATTTGCCCGTCCCGCCAGCTATGATCCTATTCAGATAATTATAGAGGGATGGTTTTGGAGAGAAGAGAGAAAGAGATCTGTTGAGAGCCGGTGAAAGAGCTCATTGTAATTTTGACATAAGACCCCAAAAATAATTGTGCTGGGCATAATCAGTTGTGGCTAATTGCCCTAGATGGAACGGAAAAGTTAAGGCGACCTAAGAGTTAGGTAGAGTCTACATCACTAATGGTTCTACGATTAGCTAACGAAGGAAGGTTAATAAGCTAGAATCTGTTGGAGTACGATGACAGATGAAGGTTAGGGTCCCAATTTAGTCCACGAAGAGCAAAAAGCAAGAATTACTGACTCAATACGTTCAATATGCTTTTTATATTGCGGACACCAGACGGAAGAGCAGTATTCAAGTACAGGACGGACTAGAGCAGTGTACAGGAGCTTTGTGGTGTATGGATCATTAAATTCATTCGACCCACGTTTAATGAATCCAAGAACACCATTCGCCCTATTAACAATAGAGGAGATATGAGGATTGAAACTCAATAGCGATAGCGATAGCGATAGCGATAGATCCATTTTTGACTAAATTCCCCAAAACTGTGTGGGAACCGATCATATTCATAGCTGGAAATTATAATGACGCTACCATTGAAAACAAAAAAGTTTTTCTCACTAGAACTACTTTTTCGACCGATCGTTCCTATGGCAGCTATATGCTATAGTCACCCGATTTGAATCAAACTTAACAGAATTGTGTGGTTGCATATAATAGTGATCAGTAACAAGTTTGGGAGCGATAGCATTGAAAACTCAAAAGTTTTTCCTAGTATCGGAAAGAACGGAAAGAAACCGTTTGAGCATATGATGAATTAACTTTGTCACAATTACTACCAACTGATTTATTTTACGCTTGGTTTTCACGCCGAGCAATTGTTCTAAAATCTTCAGCAAATCATTGTTTATTACTATCTAAGTGCCCGGACAAACATTCTTTTACTATGAGTTCAGTACCAGTATTGGCTGCAAATTCTCAGACCCGTGATTTCATATTTTTCGTACAAAAAACAGTTGCAAAGCAACTGACTCAACGTCGGATAGTGAAAAAGAGCAGCTTATGAAAACAATAGAAAGGTATAAACAAATATCAAATATAAATGTTATGAATTTTGTTATAGATTCGAAATTGTCAAAGAGCACATACACTACATACATCGACAAATGTTTTAAAATTTTGAAATTTTGGTCATAAAAACGAACACTTAAAAAATATTTCCTTTACTAGCTGCTCAGGTGTCAGTTGAGCAAGCGTTTTCAAGACTTACGTTTTTTCTTTATGATTTAAGAGCTATATAGAGAGGTATATAAATTTCATTATCTACGTAGAATTAATAAATCGAATGTCAAACTATTCTCTTTTGTTCAAACGAACCAACTTGCGTTCAGGGGTCCCAGGAACCGGGCCGCGAACCGAACCTAGGACTTAACAATGGGTTCAAACCCCCGGACCGAACCTTCTGCAGAATTTTAGAGGTTTGCAGCCTTGATCAAAACCTAATCCACCCTCTAACCTATCATGTAGATTGTCAATAGAACTAAACTTCTTGTCTGACTTTTTATATTGGAATGCTTGCGAGAGGTTTTGTAACGTCCATACCGCCAATGTAGTATTTTTATGTATTTATGTTGAAAATATTAATCTGTAGAAAGATAGATAGTCTTGGCTTTACAGACCCAAAGGGCCAAGCCGAACTTCTCTCAAAAGAAAGGGACTTACAGCTGAATGCCAGGTCTGAACGGCACAGTTGGAGAAGCTTTTTCATGGCATGTTACTTCACAAGCCTCTATTATTAAATGATTCAAGGACTGATAGAACCCACACCTCCAGCTCTGTAGAGCTTGTAAATTTAAAGATTTCTTGGCACTCGATAGAAAGACACCCAATAATGTTCAGAGAGAACGTAGACTTTTGCCTGGAAAATTAAATAGCGACATATTCTCATCTCACAAGTGAAATTCTAACACATAGTCATAGAAGCACAGTTCCCAATAGTGAATCCCAATAGTGAATGGTGTGTTAAAAAGCGATTGAAAATATATTTTGTGGGTATTTTTCGATCACACTCTCCCTGAATAGCTCGTTATTGATATATTGTGCTAATTTTCACCATTCCTTAGAGCTATTAACTAAGTTAATTTTGGTCTATTAAAAATTATTTCTAATGCATTAACACACAGTCAGTTCTGTTTCTGCGAAATTAGATTGGTTTAATGTGGAAGCCATCTTTTGGTTATACATATAATTCCTGTTTTATATATGTATCTCTGGTCTTGGCATTTTCTCTGTCACAGAGAGATCACCTTAGCCTATTTCTATACTAACTACAAAGAAAATTAAACAATCATTATATTTGCACTATCAAAAACTCCTTTTCCAATCTGTCTTGTCTGCATTTTAAAAACTGAAATATCTCCATAGTGATAAAAAACCAATTTAGTGTCACATTAGCTTTGGCAAATGTTTTCTTTGGCTGTCAGCCTGCCAAAATTGCTGCCAAATTACTGTTGTGTTGGGACCAAAGCCAAAATATATATAGAACTGTGTGGTGCTCGTAAACTAGCCCCATAAATGTTTCTACTAAGTAAATGCATTATTAACCTTTGCCAAGCAGCACGTTTGAAAGTTTTGCTGTCATCAACAGCAATTAAAACTAATTATATGCATTAGCGTGGTTTCATTTTGACAGGAGCCAAACAAACCAGTTGCAATGAGGTCTCTTTTGTTGATCGCATAACTCACAATTATGAAATCGCTGTGAAAACCTGGACAAAAGTACTCGGCATGTGTGTGCCTGCATTCGAATTCCCATTCCTGGCATAGTTTATGGAAACAGTTTGTTTGCTGTGCATATTAATGTGCAATTCCATCCATTTATGTAAAATGTATTTTATGCTTCCCGCGAGAGTTTCGTAGATAGATAGACAGGCAATGGCAAAAGTTTTTACCCTTTTCTCTCGGTACATGTATGGATATATCTGTGTGTGTTTGTGTGTGTGTGTGTATTAAATGGCAGTTGGAAATAAAAATTCATGGCGAAAATTTGGCTGCCGCACATTTACATTTACACACAACATTTTTGCTGGCCGGTAAAAGGGGTTTATAAATTTATGAAAATATAATCAAAATGTTATGGGGGCCAGTTAGTTGCAAAAGTTCGAAAGTGTTTGGGGAAAATTCAGTTAGGTAATAATTTTATGATTTGTTAATAGTTCAGCGAGTTGGAAACTAGTTTTCGGACAATGTTTATTTATGAGTGTCAAATGTTTAAGCATTTAAATGGAATCAAGCTGCTGTTTTTTCCGAACCCCTTTCGGGTGGCTAATTTGGAAACTTTTCTTTTCTTTGAATTTCAAACAAATTCCCAAAATTCCCAAAATTTCAACCAAAACGCCATTTAATTTGTCAATTCCGATTCCTACAGATTGAACGCTTTGCATGCTGCATTTATCTGTCATTTTCACCCTCTAACCCGGCTGACAACAATCTGCCAAGAACTCACCATTCAGAACTCAATCAGCGGAACATTCAGTCAAATGTGTTTATTTTTTTTTCTTTCACTCACAAAACATTTGTGTGTGTAAACATTTATATTTTTTAGTTGCAACAAGCATTGAATTACATTTCCATGGTGAATGCAGCAGCAGCAGCAGCAACAGCTTTTGACAGCACGAAGTGAAAAGTTTTTTCCAGCTGCACTCGTCGAAAGTTTTCGCCATTTCCGGCAATGTGGACGACGGCGACGGGGTGACGACGACTTTTTTGGCCAAATTGTGTGTGAAATTGAATTGCAATTGTCAATAATTCGTTTCCCAAAAAATATTTCAAGCGCTGCCAAGCAAACTGATTGAGTCAACGAGTGAAAAGTTGCGTGCAATGCGATTACAAAGTTTTCGCGCACGGAAAGTTGACAACTTTTTGGGCTGAGGTACAAAATCGACGTCTGCTTGTCTAATTAAAATCCGTTTGATTGAAAGCTGACTGAATTGACGAGGGACGAAGCCAAGGGGGAACCCGGGGGGGCCCAAATCTTAAATCATTTTCTGCTGCAGTAATAAAACCCAATGACGTATATAAAATTTATTTGTTTTTTATGTGCTGGCAACTAATGTCTGACAAAAAAAAAAAAATGAAAAGCGGAAACATTGAGCAGCTGCATGGGAACATTTCGTGCCGGTTCTTTGGGGCACGTAGCCAAAGTTGCGCAAAGCAATTTTTGAGTTTTCCTTGCTCAAAACATATGGGCAAAATCAAATGTTGCTCGGTCCGTGTCTCTGATACAGTTTTGTCATAAATTTCACCGACTCTGACTCTGTGACTGGGCGCCTTCTTTGACACCTGCTACGCTTTTGTTGCTCCCCCCTCCCACCTCATCCCACTTACACTCCGTGTGCATTTTATTGTGTGCTTAAATATTTACACAATGAAAACGAAGCATTTGCTTGTTTTTGTTTGTATGGGGGAATTTTTTATGAGTGTTTGTGGTTCTTCCGCTCAACTTCTCGTAGCTCAGAGCGTTTGATTTATGAACATTGTTGTTTTTTGTGACCTAAACGAGATATATGTAGGGGATATGGTATTCTATATAGTACTCAATTGCCAATTATGACCTGTTAAGGGTTTACTGCTTTCGTGTGTGTGTGTGTGTGTGTGTGTGTGTGTGCCGGTGTGTGTAGTAAGTGAACTTAATTGTTGGCCCAGGGCAGGTCATCAATTGGGAAATAAATGGAGCTATTATTTGAGGTGAAGGTAAACTATAGATAATGCAATGCTTGTAATTAAAATTGAGTAAATTTGATAAACAATTGGTACGTTTTGCGTAGCGACTACATATATATGTGATTAACTTAATATATTACTTACATTTTACTGTTCTTTCAAATACATTTCAACTCAAACGCGCAAGACATCAGTTCTCATGTGTAACCTGAGATCTCTGGTTTATCATATAAGCAAGAGCCGAGAAACAGCGCCTGTCAAACCGTTGAGTAGACAAACGCTTTGTCCATTTGCCAGTACACATACTTAGGTACATATATATGCATTCACCAGAGTCTCAAGATAAGGCCTTTTCTAAATACATAAAACACTTCCGACTTGATAATGCTGCACCAACATTAACCATTCTAGCAAGGCTATAAAGATAGTTCAATTAAAGCGGGCATTGTTGTTACTTGGCGCTCCGGAACGATCTACAAAGAGATAAAGTGATAATATTGATTGGCAGCCGTGAGCACTCTGCACAATTAACATAATATTACAAATCAACTGTGACAGGTTCTACTTCCTACATGTCCTAATATGACACAGTTCGACAAAATCCAACTTTTTTAAAAACACCGGCATGAGATCGTTAAATTATGATAAAACCCTCTCTGACCTCTGTAAGCATCACCCCATACCCAGTTTTTCAAATAATGCCTCGGTTCGCGTTTTATGGGTACTTATGTACCTGCAACACACAACGACAACCATTTTAACTTAGTTTTTAAGGGTTTAAGATAAAAATCTGAAAAATTCAGCAAATGTGGACAGGGTCATGGGGAACGCCATAAAAAAAATTCACTTCAATCGTAGAATTGGTTAAGGTACCTCCAGAAGGAGTTAAACCTTAAATCTTGAATATCTTTAAAAGCGCACGGTAGATTTTTATTAAAGTACATATTTATGATGGTATTATGGACTATTGCATGTCCCTAAGAGATGTTACTCGACAGCCAAAAAACCGCGATATGCAGTACCATTTTTAAACTCACCCTCAAACCAATTCAAATAGGCCACAAACTAGACCTAAAAATAGACAGAACTGCATTTTCAGTTATACCAACAAAGCCTTTGTTCGCGGTTTGTTGGCATTTTTGTACTAGCAATTGCCTTAGAACAACATTGACCATTTAGGGTAAAATCAGCTTCACAATAATTATTTAATAAATTTTATGAGTAAAGTGCTTCATTACCAGCAGGAAAATAGATCGTATCATTTAAATACTTCAGTTTAGGGCATCTTAGCGTACCGCGGTTTTCCACCAAAGACAGTTTTAGTTGAAATTTTACATTTTCTTGGTGGCAATGACGAATATTACTCATAAGATTAATAACAATATTTTGGGGAAGCCTGTGATACCCAAATGGTCAATGTTGCTCAGAAGCAATTGCTTGATGCCGTTTAACTTTTTGTTGCTCATCCGATCTTTATCATTACTTCAGCAAATCGATAAGTAATTCTGATTACAAGATTTCTCTAAAAGGTACGAACAATCTATCATCAATCCTGTGGGAGATTTGACGTTTTTTCCAAATTGCGTTGGCGGGAGGGGGCGTGGCAAAAATAAAATAATATAAAAAAGTACAAAAGTATAAAAATTGAGTTTTTCTTAAACTGAACAAGTGAACATGTTCTTCTTCAATTGTTCATTTTTGTTCAGCGAGTCTTGTTCAGTCTATCTTGTTTCATCTATCTTGTTCAGAACTGTCCAGCTCAGCTCAGAGAGTTGTTCTGTATCTCTTGCTCTGTGAATTGTTCTACTTGCCTTGCTCTGTGAGCTGTTCTGTCTGCCTTGCTATGTGAGCTGTTCCGTCTATCTATGTATTATTCTATGGGCTGTACCATGATACAACTACAACACGTATGGCGCTCAGCCCAATTTTGAATTAAGAGCATTTTCTAAGAGAGCGAGAGAGAGATACCGGTAGAGTGAGCGCTAGAGTAATCGAGGCATATTTACACAAATTAGGTACATTTGTGTGTAGAACAAAAAAGCCATGCAGAAACAACAGAACATCAATGCGATCAGTTCTACAGAAACCCACCCCTTTGAAATCCCAACAACAAAACTGTTTTATGTCAATGTGAATGGTGCAATAAACACAAGTTGTAACTTGTAGTACTGGGATAATAAAACAATAAATAAATAAAAACAAATAAATTCGTCCGCTCACACAACCTTCCGCCATAGACATAGACAAAGTGAATAATAAAAGCTGAACAGGTAAACAGTTCAAGACAGTTACAAGAACAACTGAACAAGTGAAAAAGTGAGCAATTTAAGTGAGTTGACTCACTTGGAATAAAATAACAGGTGAACATGTTCAGTGAAATGAAAAACAGACTCCCTGAAGAAGGCAGCAGAAGCTAGCCGAAACATGTAGGAGAACAGCTGAGTTCAAGAATGTTTTAACTGCAGCAAAGGAGGACGGCCTAAAATAACCCCAGTAGAAGAACACATAGCAAACGAAACGGCCTATATCAAAACCAACACTTTACCCGACACTACTTACTCTAAAGGTGGGAATAGAAAAGCCCCAACCATGGTAGAGTTATATAATGCATCGTCTGCACACTGAAGATGTGCGAGCTAAGCAAAGAGCGGACTGAGCGCTGTCCCAACCTCTATTAGTCGTATCGTGGCCCCAACTAAGCAGATTTTGTACAAACAGTAGGAGGAGTCCTCTGCGATGCTCTGGCAAGGCACTGACTCAACAGATTTTTGGAGCCTATCTTTAACCACAACAACATTGGTTTAGTCCTTAGAAAACATCTGACACTTGTACTAAAAAAAGGGTTGCTAGGGGAGCTGTGAGTTAAGCTTGACGGTCGCAGTGCTGTACGCACTCAAGCGTCTTCGTCAACTTAAGTTTTCCTTCTTTATAAATTTTGTATTTTTGTATTTTTAATTACACTAAACGACAAAGTTTAGTTAAAAGAAGGGGGTGTCAGTTAGTGTGCTGAACACGAATCTGTCTTTTAAAATGTTTCATCACGTCTGAATTCTTGTTAAATCGAGCTGAAAAAGCCTATTTCGACAGATTTTAGTAGCGTTTTGTGGGGAGCTCACATATATGAACGAAGCTTCATTAAAATCATCGTTTATTACCATTGTTTAGCTTCAAAAAAACTTATGCCAAACAATTCTTTAATTTTTAATAAGCAAAGACATACCATTTTGAATACATTTTTTCGAAATGACATCATTTTCTACTGCCCAAAAGTATGCAATGCAAAAAAAAGTACAGTAGGCTAAGCATTTGTATTGAATTCTTATGAAAATGTTCAACAACATCCATTGCGTACTTATGGGCAGTGCAAAATGTTGTAATTTCCAACACTTATACTCAAAGCAGCTGATACCGGAGGAGAGGAAGGAACACTAACATAAGTGCAAAATAATAGATAATGGCCGAATCAGAGACAGACTCATCAACAACTGTACATCCAATCACAAATCAATCCACGCCCGAGTTATTACAACGAAAAATGTATTCTGTGGGGGATCAACTCAGAACATATCACTCCGAATTGCTTGAGAATCTACAAACACGCATATGCAACGATCTGCTCACAGAATTGGCCAACTGTGTGCTTAATGAGTGTATTTTGGAGATGGTCAAAGCTTTGACTGAGCTGCAGCATGTCAAGGAGCGCCATCTTATACAGAGGCGAATGCTGGTCCAAAACGAATATGAAATAGAGGTTACCGAATGGCCTGACAAAATCAAAGACTCAGGCGAACTATTACACATTTTGTTTTTAATGAAAATGAAGCATAAATCATAGAGGCCTTAGATCAAAAAGTCAAAGATCAACAAAAAGTCAACCTCACAAAAGGTGGGCGTTCCTGGTTTCTATGTTGCCCAGAACCCCTAGGAGTTAAAAATTCGACTGTTTTTGCTGGACTTTATTTTACGTTAAAGTCTCTTAGGGCTGGTTTCTCTTCTTCCAGATAGCTGCTATGTATCAGATAATCCAACAAATAGGGAAATTTCGATTTCATTGCATACTTATTGCATCATAAGCTATCTGCTACTTCGGCCTCCAGATAGCCACTATGTGTTAGATAAGCATTTGACTTTTTGCCATTCACTGTAAATTGACATAATATTTGGGGTGGGTTTTTAATTTGTGCTAAGCAAAACAATTTATAAAATGAATTTGAACCGGGCTATTTAAATTCACTCACTGGAAGATTCTGATGAAGACATTGTGCCAATTTATAGAGAGAGAGTATACTACCCAAGGCCGAATTTCTTTGAGAACATGGAAAATTTCGTATTCATAAAAAGATTCCGGCTTTCATAGACTACATGTCTGCTCCTTTTAACAAAAACTGATAGCCAGCTCGAGCCGATCACTAATCGGTTTGTACCATCAACAACAACTATTAACAAACTTAACATAATCCATCTCTTTAGGAAATGTTCCTTGTCTCCAATGAAGAAGCTGCTTTAAGCATTGAGATTCTATGATTGTGGAAATATCCTAATTACTGTTGGGGACATTTGTGGAGTGAGCATAGCCACAGCAAGTCGGGTTGTGAAAGAAGTTTTCTATGAAATTGCATCATTACCCAGCAGTTACATTAAGTTTGGGGACCCCAATGAAGTCATAAGAGACTTTTATAAAATTGCTAAATTCCCGAAGGATTTGGGAGCTATTGATTGCACCCATGTACGGATTCAATCCCCAGGCGGTGACCATGCCGAGATATACCGTAACAGAAAGTAATATCTCTCGATAAATGTACAAGCAGTATCTAGCGCAGTTATTTTTGCAAGATGTGGTTGCAGGACTGCCTGGTTGATCCCATGATAGCCTGAGCAGTGCGCTGAATTTCGGTCGTGCTAGCGTAAGTGAACGCCAGTTTTGCTCATGATTGCTCCTTTTATTTCCAAGTCACCGCATCTGTCTTTCTGTTCTGGATGACATTCTTGTTATCCTAAACTAAAGCTACTAGTTCCCATACCTCCTTGTCTGTAAAATTCCTAGCACGTTGCCTTTTTGTTGTGTTTTCTATATTTTGAGATGACAAACAAACTTTTGACCAACATAAAATGACACAGCAAATAAGCTGTTTGACGGTGCTGCCAGATTTTCACTGAAAGTGCTACCACTTTATTACAGAATTTGTCATTCGTATGTAAACGATTTAGATAAGTTTATACATAGGATTTGTAATCCAATTTGGTTTTGTGGGACTTTATCGGTTGCATAGCGTTACTTGTCAAATAGCTATTTCTACACATTATTTATTGCAAGTATGACATGAATTCGGCCCTTACAAGTATGAGTCGGCAATAAGTAGAATTATTGTTGACGAAACCTACAAAAAAGACAGCCAATAACAATAGTATACATATCTTCGTCCAAAAAAAAAAAACCTAGAACTCTTTCAATGAACTGAAAAAAGTTTCATTTTGTTGCCTTATAATATCAAAGGAATTTGTAAACTTTCTTAATTCTTAGCAATTGGTTTATCAACGCACTTAATTCGTCGAATGCTGTAAAGAGTTGTGAGAATTATGCTGATTTTCAAACAGCTTTAATTTCAGATTAAAATATTCCCCTGCCCAATTTTAAAATGCCATTTTAGCCTGTCAAAAGTCATTTTCAATGCCAAAATAAATTTAAATTCTTCAAGCCTAAAACATTCTTTTCTTTAGCAAACAATAAAAATGTCATTTGGCGCATGATATATGGATATATATGCTATATGGTAAAAGTATAAAACATGTTTGTGCCGTCTAAAGTTTCATTTCAGAAATCACGTAGTAGGTTTTTTTTCTTTTTTTTTTGCGTAAACTTGAAACTGGCAGCCGTTTCCGATAATTCTTTGGCGTGTGAAACATGCTCAAGTAAAGAGACAGAGAGAGAGAGAGAGGGAGTGGGGCTCGTACAGTGGGATTTTGTTTCTTTTACTTTTTCTTTTTTTGCTGGCTGCATATTAATTTTAAATTTGTAGCATACTTTTCGGCACACGCACTTACACACACACACACACACACACGTGAAATTTGTACTTTGCCTTAACAAAGTCATAAATTTTGCGAGTCTTGCTGACAGTTTTCATATTTTTGACTTTTGCTATGCATGTGGGAGGAAAATTGCTGAAAATATGTAGACACCTGCATTCCCACAGAGTTAAGGTGAAAAAGAAAAATAAACTTGTGCATACGAAATGAAAACGTTTCGAAGTTGAGTGCTTGCTTATGCAAGTTTTTTGAGCGGTGTTAGAGATTGATTTATTGCATCCTTGGAGAGGGCAAACATAAAAGTTATAACACGAATCATCAGAATTATTTGACCATAAAATGAGAGGAAATATGGGGACAATGGAATTGGAAAGTGACAAACGACTGCAGCTCTGTACTTCCCATTGATTAAAACAAAGACAAAAATTAAAATCAATTGTTTGTTTGCTAAAAATAAACCCACCCGCTTCACTTGCCTTCTTTCATTCCTAAAAGAAAATTACAAACTCCCCCGGACTTAAACCCTTGTTTGTCACTTGATTTGCGGGGACAGTAAAACATCTCGTTGATGGATTAAAACTGTTTTTGCCCCCAAGCAAAGGTAAAATAAATGGCATAAAGTAAAGACTCGTATTACTCCCAATTGCCACTTGTAGTTAATTTAAGACTTTTCTCACAGTTTCCCCCAAAATGCACACTGGGCCAGGGCAAACGGATGGGCGGCAATTGCCTTAAGAACTTCTCTTAACAAATGTGCAAAACGTGACTTAAGCATGAATGCAAAATTCTAAAGTGCATACAAAAGCACACATGCAAAATCAGTAAGAGAGTGTGAGCAGGGGGGAGGGGTGAGGAGTAAAGTTGTGAAATGCAAACAAGCGAGTGGGTGGATAAATGTAATCCCTGCCTGCAAATATATTTGCAGCAATTTATAATTTATTAAAAAAGTGTAGCACAGAGAACAAAAGCTGCTGCACAAGCGGAACAGAGCGGCAGCCTCAGGGGCACACACACACACACACACACATGAGTAATATGTAAGCAGAGCTCGAGTTGGATCTCCTCTACATCTTCATCTGGCAGCTGTTTTTGTTTTCTTTGTGCAAACGAACCGCTTGGACCGCAGAGCAAAAAAGATGAAAAAAAAGCGCAGTTGCAGTTGCATTGTTTGCCATTCTCTTTGCGGGCTGCCACTCGTAGAAGTGTTGCCTCATCCCCTCCCGCCAACCGAGTCAGGTATTAGTTGATGGCTTGGTCAATGCTTATTAAGCCACACCACAAGAAAACAAAAAAAAAAAGAAACTAGAACTTGCAACACACATATTCCGGTGTTGTTTTTTTTTGGTTTTTGTAACTTAAATTGCATTCTCTGTGATTTCTGGCTGGAGTTGCCCCGCGGGTCCATCCAACGCAGGGGCTCTGGCATTGATGAAGCAAACGTTGCCGTTCAACTTGATGTTCCGCTAACGCTGATGAGGAGTATGTTGAGGCGGCTGCTCCATGCTACTGCTGGCGATGTTTGCCTTGTTTTCCTTTTCCATTTTTTTTTTCGTGTAGCCTTCGGCGTTTACTCCTTCTTGCAGTTGGCAACTTCAAAGTAACTGATTTTCTTGTGAGTCTTTTTTTCATTTTTTCATTTTTTTTTTTTGCATTGCTGAAGATTATTAATTTTGATGCTGTGGAGTCGTCGTCGGCACTAGAGTTGGGTGTCGGGTTAAGTTTTTCTTCGTGACACGAACATGCACGCATGCTGCAACACATGATTTCCCAGGATTGCTCAGTCGACACCTTTTTACTCAAGAATTAGTCGGAAGTTCGCTGGCATTTTTGCTGTCTGAGTTCTTTTTTGAAAATATACATCTGGGATATCGGAGGCATCGCAATTTCGCTTTTCTGCAGTTCATTCTGCATGACTCATACCCCGTACAAGCGAAGCCGTTTATGAAGAGATAACTGATATGTAATTGTATCAGCTGGTGAATTGAGTGTGCGTGTTGCTCGATACACAGTACTACCCTGCAAACATTTTGTTGTGTTGCTTATCTCTATCATCATAAAGAGAGTTTGGCAATAGTTTAAGGAGAGAGTTTGGTGTTAGTTTGGCGATTATACCAACAAAATACAAATGGTATCGAAGTTTTAACATACCAGGGATAGATTAGCGATATATGGTATAGCTTTATTTCATCCAATCGGTAAATTGGCGATATTTCCCTAAAAAATTACCTTGAAGACATGAATAAAAAACTTATCCTCCCACATAAGGGACGCATTCACATCTTCAGGAAGAAACGATTTCCTATCTCCAGAATATACTTTTTCTTATCTCCAGAAAGAATCGCTTTTATAATCCCTTGGAAGACACTTTTTCTTATGCCCAGAATGAAACGATGTCTTATGCCTATGTAAAACCGTTTTCCTATCTCCCTGAAGAAACGCTATCTCTTCCTCCCATAACTGTCGCAGAATGGCACAACTTCTTCCCAAAGGAAGATGAGAATGCGATTGCTATGCGATATCGCTAGAGTAAAGCGATACATACTGGAAGAATCGCTTTCTTATCTGCTGCGATATAAAATGTTTGCTGGCTCAGATAGACTGCGCACACTCTGCTAACCACATAACCTTTGCTCGAAGAGAACGAGAAGAGAGAGCACAGTTAAAGTTGTTATTGCTCAACGCTTAGCCAGATGCGTGCAACAGCAAAACCTTCGCTGGGCAAGAAAGAGTAGTAGTATAAAGTATAAATATTCTTGATCAGTAACAACAATAGCCATGTCCGTGAACACGAATCTGTTTTCAGAAATGGTTTCAGCTTAAAGCTGCAAAAAATTCTTTTTTTCACCCATTTTAGACGCGTTTTGTGGGGAACCTATACTTTTGTTTTGACTTTTTATACTCTGTACCGAAGGTACATAGAGTATATTAAGTTTGTGCAAAAGTATGTAACAGGGAGAAGGAATCGTTTCCGACCCTATAAAGTATATATATTCTTGATCAGCATCAACAGCCGATTCGATATAGCCATGTCCGTCTGTCCGTCCGTCCGTCCGTCCGTCCGTCCGTCTGTCCGTCTGTCCGTCTGTCCGTCCGTATGAACGAAGAGATCTCAGAGATGGTAAGAGATAGAGGTTTGACATGTATGGGACATATATTTGTTATACTTGCAGGCAGATCAAGTTTATTTTCAATTTTTGCCACGCCCCCTCCCGCCCCCGCAATTTGGAAAAAACGTCATATCTCCTACAGTTTTGAAGATAGATCGTTCGTACCTTCTAGAGATACCTTGAAAACAAAATTATTTATCGAAGGAATGATAAAGATCGGATGAACGATACTCAAGTTATGAGCAAAAAACGGCCAGTAAACACCCCCCACCCATCACCACAGCATTCTATTGAACGGCAATCTTAACTGAGAGAGAGAGAGAGAGCGAGAGTGAAACTTAGAGATGAGCGCGTATAACTCGTGAGCAAATGCGAGCTGCGACGTTAAGGGTACAGAGTATGTTATAGTCGGGCTTGACCGACTTTCTTTCTTGTTTTTTATATTATCGTAAATAACTATTTCTTATCTTTAAGGGCGGTGTCCATGCTTACTAAAACGGCCGCGAAATTGAAAAACTCTAAATAAAAATAAAAACTGCTAAGAAATTTTTTCGTGTGGCTGTTTCATACTCGGTTTCTACCAATCGCGAAAAATTCTTACGTTTGCCGAACTACGTTGTGTTCAAAGTTAACATCGCTTTTAAGTGCTGTTAACGCCTCTTTTTTGCCGTGTCGTGAGCAAATATAGGTTTCGATTCTATATTTGTGCTGCCAAATTGGAAGGCTAAATTGAAAATGTAGCTCATCTAAAAAAGATTCCTGCAGAAAGCGTCGCCTAATCGCACTTTCTATGGCGGGCAAGCTGAATTTAATAAACGCCGTGAAAGAGAGGAGCGAGGTGCGGGACTTGGCGGATAAGAAACACCCGAAAACCCGCCAGAGAACACCGGCGGACCGTAGCACGATCTGCAACATCATGTGGCGTCTATCTAATCTATTTGGCCAGCATTCAAACACACTCCAGTCCCCTCAATCAGTTCGATTTGATTCGCATCAACTATGTATTCGATCACAGCTACCAGACCAAAAGGAAAATCATTGAACAGCCGCTGGTGCTCAATCATCGCGACAGTAAAATGTCCACAAACCAAATGCCCGCTCCCAGTTCAGTGGACAGCGAACTTCAGGCCTCCTATCAAGCGGTAGTATAGCAGATAGTGCAGCCTCAGTTGACCCCCTGAAAGTGACCGAGCAAAAGCGGATCGGGCAACGAGGATGTGCTTTACATCAATGCCAATTATATCAAGGTAAGATATGGGAGAACCAAACTTCAACTTTATAAATCACTTCCATTGCTTAACGTTTCCCTGACAGGGCCCCGACTACGGGGCCAAGTGTTATGTGACCACCCAGGAACCGCTGCGCTAAGACCATTTTCGAGTTCAGCGGAGCTATATACGCCGCCAAGTCACACATGCTTGCAGCAGTACATTCAGCAGATCAGTCATGCTGACCATGACCAACTTTACGGAGGCAAATCGCCAGAAATGCGCGAATTACTTTCCAATCGACGATGAACGAAATCTTTGCCGTGGCAGCCAAGTGCGAGGTGTTCGTTAAGTGCCGCTGCTCGGTACAACATCGAACTGCATTTAATGCCATTGATTGTGCTAGGCACAATTTTAAGGAAACATTTCTTGGATGTAGGTACCTATACATTCACTGCGCTAATACTGCAGATTCTCAAAAGTCATAATCGATAACAATTAATTTATTATTAATTATCATTTAATAATAAAACTATATTAAAATAGCACATTTACTATGTTGTATTCATAATCGCTGCCAGGTCAATTTTCAATACAAATAATAAAATAACAGAATTGTTAGCTGCCCAAAGCTATGCCGTGCAAAAACAGTACAACAGGCTTGTAATTTGTATAGAATTTCAATGAAAATTTTCAACAACACCCATTGCATACTTTGAGGCAGCAATAAAATATTACGATTTTTCGTGAAAACGTATACAATTAGTAAAAATGATATATCTCCATTTGCAAAAAATCGTAGAAATGTTTGGAATAGTTTATTTCAATGTAAAGGAGTAGCACTTTATGATAATATCAAACAGAGCTCAATACCAAAATATAGAATCCCCACAAAACGCGTCTAAAAAGTGTACAAAAACTTTAAGCTCAAATTGCTAAAATTCTCGACGTGATGGACCATTTCTGAAAACAGATTCGAGTTCAGCACACGAAAATCATCTAGAATCGCCACCAACTCTGCAATATACTAGACAAAGTCTAATCTCTTGGCCTGTTATTTATCGATTTGTCGAATGAATGATATAGATCAGTTGAAAATTTGCTGCCGCAGCGCAGCATCAGCGCTGCTTTTAGCTGCTACAGTCGGGCTTGACCGATTTTCTTGTTTTTTAATGAAAAGTATCCCAGACTTCGTGAGATGATTTCCCTTTAACTCCTCTTAAACCTGCCATAACATCTAACACTAATGTAACACCAATCCAAACATAAATTGTACCATACGTTCGAAATACTTTTCCAGTACATGTAAGTTGCTAATCAAAAGTTACAAAAAAGATGTTACAATAAAAAGTTTTATTAAAAAACAAAAACAAAAATAGAGGACTCCCTTTAACCTACTCCTTTGAAGGATTCTGCGTCTGTAGCATGTTACTCGACAGTTTAATAGGGTGGTGCGATAACGTGTCAAGGTATCAGAATGTCTGCTAATTGTTAACATCTCCAACCATTGCTACAGCAGGATCCTTTGCGATATCTGTTATTCTAAGGCGGGCGGCGGTGGGCAGCAAAAATAATGGAAAGGGTTCTGCTGCTACAACAACATGTATTCTTTTTCGTCATTTTTTTTTTGATCAGCGCGTTGTTGTTGTAAAATCTATTACGTTGTGGGTAAAAGTAAATAGCGTGCCGGGTTGCGAGGGTAAGACGGGTTATGAGGCCTCACACCGCTGTTCTAATGTACCATTCGGCTCCGGTAATGCGTCTTCAAATTTTGGCCTGGACCACTCTAATTTTGCTCAGATAAATCTTTGCCGCAATGTCTAGAGACCTGTAGAAGTATACCTCACTGCTGGAGCCAGAATGAACTAGTTTATAAGGATCTTTTTCCGGAGTGACAACTTGTTCATGGGTTGCCACTGCCTGAGCTGTTGTCAAAAGCGACTCTAAGAAATTTATGACCGTGCAAAAATAATCGAGAATAGGTGACACGGCGGGTCGGATAGGTCAACGACACACACTTGTAGTGTGTATCCGTATATATAGCTAAATTCCATCTTGTAGCCAAGTTGCTGAAACTATTCAGTTACGTCTGAAGAATAATATTGTGGCTAAATAGATGGCTTTGTTGCGGCGGATGTTGCTGTTAGCCAGTCGTTTGGGCTATCAAGCGGAATGCTCCTGGCGAGCAAAGCCTAGGGAGCAAAAGCGTATTGCAAAAGCAATAGCGTTACCATGCGGAACACCAGCGCGAATGATTTGAGTAGAAGGTAAGGCTTGGGTGGGTGATGATACTTCATCTTTGAGAGCAGACCTTCGTGCCACATCCTAAGGATAGCAATATATGTTGCTAATTGTACCTTCGGGCTTGTAGTTGTCTACTCAATTCCAGTTAACTAAACTAAATTAGGTACGGATTCGAAATATTGATACGTTTTCAGTAACCTCAATAGCCCCTCAGAGGACCCCCCACATACGGCGAGCCGGGCAAGGGGAAATACTCGTTATCGAAACCCAAGAAACACATCAGTTTCAAATACTTATAATTCTAGGCGGAATTACGCCGTTCATGAAACGGCGGAATTATGACGTTCAATAACTATCACGGTGATACATAGTGAAAATATGTCACAAGACATCAAAGTTCCTTCAGAATAAGCGTCGTAATTCCGCCGGCCAAAATGCATGCATGTATTATGTCGGCGGAAGTAGGTTGCTACCAAGGTTCGAACTGAAACACTCTGCAGGGAAAACATTTGCAAGACGCTAACACTGCAGAGGCTTACGACCGATCTCTAAATATTTTTATATGGATGAATGTGCTTGTACTTATGCATGTTTTCAAATGTTTAACAGATCCGATAGTTATAGTAAAAGAAAAGGTATAGTAAATCGCTCGTTTCTTTGCCTCTTAGCGAACATTTAGCGAATACTTTTGTAAAATTCGTATTTTTGACCGTGGGGAAAGAATAGACTACAAAGCCTTAGGGTTTGAGTGCATTCATGCAGACCTTTATCTTTAACGATGTTCTTAAGAAAGCCGTAACGTAACGTAAAGTAACTTAAAATTTGTATATTGTTTACGTGGAAAAGTAACAGCAAGGAAGGTGTCTAAAGACTGGTTTTTGAACTTTTGAACTGGTAACCTGGACCTCCGAACCGACTGGGCTAGAATTCTGAATTAGTTTGGCAAATTAAGTTTCTTGGCTCGTGCCCATCATGTTGTCCATCTCTAGTCATCTCCCTGACTTGGCATAATCGATGCAGTTGTTGTTTAATTTCTTTGCAAATTTCCCTACAAATTGCCGCTGGCCAAGTTAATAACAAGTGCAAGGCATCACTTTGATCGTTCAACTGAAGGCGGAACTCGTGCACTTCAACTGGAAATGAAATCTGCAATCTGCTTGTTTTTCATTTAAATTTATGTTTTTACTTGGGCTAAATTGCTTTTCAATGCTGAGAAATTTTCAATTCTCAGCCGAGACCATAAACTTTGACTACCGACAACTCAAGGACACTCATGTGTCTCACCCCAGTCTCCCATAGTCTGGGTCCATTATCGGGGCGATAACAAAATGTTTAGTTTTCGTTCGGCACAAACTTTTTTCGGGGTGTAAACTTTTGTGCCAGTGCATATAAATTGAATGTAACTTTGCACTCATCTAGGCAAACATGCACATTCATGCGATGGTGGTGGGGTGAGGGGGGAAGCCAAATGCAATTTCCAGCCAAAAAACTTTACATATATCTCACTATAAAACTCAGAGGGGGAGTTGCTTGCAAGTCCTCGCTCTCCCCATCCTTTTGTCGATACTTCTGATATGCAAAAGATATGAAGGGACAGCTGTTTCCTGCTCCATTTGCTTGCCAAAAACTTTTACAAGTACCAAATGCATTTCGAAGTTGAAGGAGAGCGGCGAGTGCGCCGCTCTTAAATATTATGTCTCTTCTCTATATAAAAATTGCTTAAACTTGGGCCATTTTTTTACGCTTTTGTACGATTTTATGGTTATTAGCATTTTTAGTTGAGTTTTAAGTTTAAGTATTTACGATTTTCACAAGTTGGCACATTTTTCCTCAACTATTGAAAATGTTCACTTTTGCGACTCATTTCAAAGTTTTTTGTAAGTGAAAAATCAAGTTTATTGCTTCAGTCGGTTGAGGAAGGAAATTTATGGCCATAGAAGACTCACAACTTTTAATCGTTTTAATATTTCGTTTACTTCCTGTGAAATTTTCAAACATAATCCAATATTTCATTCACATCAAATAGAAAAATTCGCAAAAAAATATTCCAATCATCGTTCAATCTCTTAATGAGCAGACTGCAGTCGTATATCCACTTTGCGCTGGTAAGTAGGCTACATTTCCAGTTTCAGTTTCGGTCTTTTGCTTTTTTTTTGCAATGCGTAACACCTTCAACGCTTAAATGTAATTTATTTAGTCTACTTCACGCTCATAATACCACACATTGCCCCTCCCCCCCTCCAACTAGATGATGGTTTGGGGTGGAAACGAGGCATTCATGTCAGTCGCCAGGCTCTCTATGGCTCGGAGCTTGCAAGCCAAGTCGCTTGGAAAAATTATGTTGCACGTGATATGCTTCAGCAAATTTGCTGTGTGTAACGTGTAACGAACGGAGATGGAGGTGAAACGCTTGGAGTAGGTAGGTGGAAGATGAGTTCCACTTGGAAATATAAATTGAAATCATCAACTGGCTTTGTGCGTTTTATCAACATTTTTACGTGCCGCGTTTCACGTTAGCGTTTGCGTTACTAACGCTGCACTGAGTCCCAC
Organism: Lordiphosa magnipectinata; assembly: GCA_037044535.1. NCBI lineage: Eukaryota > Metazoa > Arthropoda > Insecta > Diptera > Drosophilidae > Lordiphosa > Lordiphosa magnipectinata. The sequence goes on along the minus strand of JBAMBO010002593.1, from coordinate 18,142 downwards.
CCACCGCATCCCTTTGTCGGGATCTGATTTCGCTCTTTCTCTCTGGTGAGTGCCAACTGCAAATTAAGCAATTTTGCAAAGGACTTTTGGCTGCTTTTTGGTTTCGCTGGCTTAATGTCTGACTGAGTGCGCGGTTTATTAAGATAAACGATGATGAACGGCAGCGGAGAAAAAAAAAAGGAGAAAAAAAACCAAAAAGAGGAAAACATATCGCCCCTTCCATCTGCTTCCACCTGCAGCTCTTCTGCTCTGTTAATTGACTGCCCTGCCCTCAACTCTTTCTGGCGGCAACAGCAGCTCATTCTATTAGCGCATTTGCATGCTTATCTCATTAACACGAAACACAAGAGTGTTCAGAGAGTCGTGAATATACCCTTTCAGGGGGTGAACCAATTTCAAAATATGGTATACATATGAATATGAGAGTTTCTAGTACTTGATACTGGGTATTCAGTGTTTTAATTCAACTGAACAGGCTCATCTCATTTGCTTCACGTTCGCTATTCTTGATTATAAGTATAGTATGGTGTTTTCCTTCCAATCATTTGGTACCCAAAATCGAGGTTGCTTATGTATATAAGTTTTGTAGGTGGTTTTCTATCTACTGTATTACATATCTCATTCCATTTATCATTGCCTTAAATTGATTGTCAATGATCGGCCAGTGCCCTGAACGTCTCCGGAACGGACATTTTTACCATCGCTCCTATAAAATAGTAAAATATGCATTTTGCTCTCCATCTTCTAAAAATGTTAACGATAGTTGCTTAGACTTTAAGGTTTCAATCCATATCTAAAGGTTTGGCCCGTCCCCCTCCTTTACTTAAATTGTTACTGGAAAACATACAATTTTTACCGAACTATCTTGAATCTATAGTGTTTTACTTTTTTTTTGGCTTTATAATAAACTCTGACAAAGAAAACTAAGATTTTTTTGAGCGAATATAGAACATTTTGAATCAGTGATAAAAACACAATAAAGATTATCGGAGCTCCGGCTCGTTAGTTCAAAACTTAATTTACCAATGGTAATGCTCGTTTCAAGGCTACTAGGAAGTGTTTTGATTCAAACCTTAGTTCGGTGAATGTTCTACCGAATTTAACTATAATAGAAAAGCAATTAGCGTCAACATCAGCTTGGAAACCCGAAAAAGCATTACTCCTGCAAACTGATGCTGCTACGGGCTCAGTAGGAAGCTCAGTAGTAACAAGGCAACTTACATTGAACTTAAGAAATATTTACAATAAAACTTAATAAAGATATAAAAGTTGTGTAAAGTGTCGTTCAGCTAATTACCACAACACTAATTCAGCTTTGAAGTCTTTAATAAATGTTGCCTTACTCCTGTGAATCATTCAATAAACTTGGGATCGAGGAACTGAAAATCAACGGCATGCATTAATATGACCCATATGACTAACAATAAATTAATTGTTAATCGTCAGTTTCTATAATTAAAAATTGTTTAATTGTCAATCTTTTAAAACAATTTGACTAAAATTTAACAATCAAATAGTAATATAGGTTTTTATACACTTGTTTTATAGTTTTACCCAGAAGTTTGTAACGCATAGAAGGAATTATCTCCGAGCACATTAATTATATATATATTCTGGATCAGCATGACGAGCTGGGTCGATTGAGCTTTGTCCGCTCGTCCCTCCGTCTGTCTGTTTCCACGCGAACTAGGCCCTTAGTTTTGAAGCTATCGAGCTGAAATGTTGCACAAAGTCTTCTATTGACTGCATGCTGCTAATACTTGAATCGGTTCAAAAATCGATTTTAATTTTTGCCCTCCGTGGCCTCAACTGGGTTACCTCCAACCATCTTCCACCTTACGAGCATCGACTACTCTTATTCGATCTTCCATCTCTAAGAACCACCGGACTTTTTGGACTTTGTGGACTTTTTATTCACAAACTCTTATCACCTTTTGACTCTTGTGCTAGGTTAAGCCAAATAAATCTTGCTGTTCCTTTGCGTCTTACCAGAAAGCTCTCTCCGATCTAGCTACAGCCTTGCCTTACTAATTATGCTAACTATGAACCTCCGAACCATAATTTCTCTGCTCACGTTTCTTTGTTAGATGTAAGAAATAATTAACTGACTTATTTTAATCGTCCCCTGCAATGTTGACATAACTTTGTCAAACTTAAATAAATAAATATTTCGGAACCACTCGAATCGGATGACTACTTCTTGTAGCTGCCATAGGAATGATCGGTCGGAAAATGGGTTTTAGTAAGAAAAACTTTTTTGTTTTGAATGTCAGCGGCCTTAAACTTGGTAATTTTTAATAAGATATGATTTCACACTGATCTGAAAAGTTTGAGCGAGCTTTTTTATAAGTGTATTAAAACTTCGGCACAGACAAAGTTGCTCTCTCGTTTTTTGTTGTTGCTGTTTTATTATTTCTTACTAGCAGGTACCCGGCTTACGTTGCTACGCAACTTTAGAATTTTAAACACAAAACGAAGAAGTGAAGTTTTGTTGACAATTGCCATCTATCAAATCTTCATGATAATCAAAACTTACAAATTTTTCAAATTTCGCGACTTTTTGGTCCATTTGATCTATCATATAAAAATTTTTGAAATTTTCTAATTTCTTGAAACCAATTGACTGACACATTAAATCCTCATGATAATCTAAAGTAATCATAAAATTTTGCATATTTGTGGATTTTTTGGACCGTTTGATCTTGACATGTCAATTTACCCCTCTACATGATAGTCCAACTCATACATTTTATTTAAAATTTCGTGATTTTTGGTCTACACCTCTTATATTCTCATGTATCCAAACTTCATAATTATCTTAGGTCCTTTGAAAATTTTTCTAATTTCGCGATTTTTCTCACTATTTGATCTACTTCTCCTATTTTCCTGCCTGCTTACCCGTCTTTAAGATAATCTAAACCAAGAGTGCCCAATCCCATTGTGCACGCAGCGCATTCGTTCTTGTTTTACGCAAAGGGAGACCCGCGCGAATAAGCCTCAGGCATAGCTAAAGGCAATATGTAGAGCAACAACAACTCCATTTTAATCCAGTATGTACTGTGCTGACTTACAATCCTTTCATATTTATAGTTTTTATCTGAGCAAAATAATTTACTGTACAAACTTTGTTCTACAAAGGCTTTGTAACAAAGCACACCCAGCTTACATAATTCAAATTCAATTGCAATTGATTTAACTGCAACTGAAATAATTGGTTAAAATTATTAATTGATTAATCAATAGATTGAAAATTTAATTGATTAATGCCCAACTCTGCTTACAATGCTAGCTCTAAAAAGCGTGCAGCGGAACCCAGCTGGTTCCTTCACTATGATTATGTAGTGATTGTAGATTTCTGACGAACACTTTGAACACTTGACTTTAGAATTTATTAAACTTCAATTAAAAATATTTTTCACTTATTTAAACTATTTTTATCGAGTTGTTTTTTAGACCATTACAATCTAAAAGTATGATCAAAAAGAAATAGTTTAAAATGTGATTAATAAATCACGAAACAATCCTACATCAAGAATATTGAAATAAGAATTTTTAACTTGAGTCAAGTATTTTCTTACTTACTGTACTTTTGACACTGTTTTTACTTGATTCAAGTGCAAAGCTCTTGATTTTTTTTCCTGAGTGTAGCTATGTTTCTGCTATTAATGTTAAGGCTGTGCGTAGAGTACTAATCAGTCAGGACAAACCATTTGATACACAAGCTGGAGTAACAATAAACACTCAATTCAAAATTCAATTCCAATTCTGTCTTTCTTAGAACGAAAAATTTTATTTAATTAGTAAAAAATTGTATCTAATTTGCTAAAGAACATTTTAGAGTATCTCAAACTTCACCTATTCCAAATCAACGTTTCATTTTCTGATTTTTTTGTTTTTGTTAAATGTTTTTTTCTTATTTCTCTCGCTCATTCGCTCTTGCTCTTTCTGTGCATAATTTGCATGTAAATGTCGCCAGTGTGTATGTGGCCTGTCCTGGCTTTTCTGCTCCCTTGCCTGGTTTGACCCCGTCTGTTGTGGAACTTTTGTGCTTTTGTCGTGGTTTTCATTATCCCTTCAGTTTGGCTTTTTGCAACTCATAAGCCGCAGTAAAGAGCCGGAGACTGCAACTGACACATTGGCCAATATTGACTTCATAGGGCAGAGCATAGCCGGTTCCCTGGCCTCCTCCAGCTCCGCTTCTTTCTTCAGCTTCGCTGCTCATTTCCGGTCCTTTGGGCCTTAGTAAACAAACGTTGTTTGGACAGTGGACTCAACTCAGCTCAACTTGACTTGACTGGGCCTTTTTACCACTCATTAGTGACAATTTTCTTGTAGTTGACATCTGCCACATCCAACAGCCCCCGCTCGGTTACTGCGGTTGGTCTAAATGGGCGTGGGACAAAGTTTTTCTATCATTTTTTTCGCATGTAAATGCTGCAGGTGAAGGGCATATAAAGGCAGGAAGGATGCTGTTCAATTTTTGATGGAAATCCAATTAATTGGAAAAATTAAAATCAAATATTTGCCAAAGCGCTTCAACAACACTTCAACATCAGAAAGAGCAAAAAAATAGTAGGAAAAATGAAGCTTGCAGCTCGCTGTTCTCTTTTTTTCAACGTCATATCTAAGCGTCGTCCTTCATTTATCCTTTCCCATAGTGTATGAGCGTTGCGTGTGTGTGAACTCAATCAGCGCACGTTGGCACCCACAAAACTCACGTGCAAACACTTTACAACAGAAGAGAGGAGACCAAGCGGGCGGAGCAGCAGTTTGAAGTGCAATTTTGCGCTGCCACAGATTTTTCCCCCAGATGTTTTTCAAGTGTGCCGGTAATTAATGCAACAAAAGCGAGTTGCAGGAATACGGAGAAAGATGAAAAGATGCGAAAACTTTTAAGAAATTGACCATGGCATGCAAGCAATTCGCTGCGAATGAAGCAAGCACCTGTTACTTAAGCTGCCAAGCGGAGAGAGAGAGAGTCTTTAAGAGGGCATTGAAAGTGATTGAGATAGGGGAAGCGCTGACAATGGTGAATTAATTGAAGAAAATAACAGACATTAAGTGATGGAAACTAAATCGGTTGAATGAACATTTCTAGTAAATATATGAAGATTGAACATTTCACAGCTGCATTAGCACTGCTTGTCCATAATTGGGAACGTATAGCGTCCATATTCTTTTCCGAAATTTATTTTTTGGTAAATCTTCGACATCCTTAAAAAAAATAGGGGTAAAAAAGAAAAATATAAATAAATGCCGTTTCGTTGAACCAATGAATTAAAATAAAGTAAATGAACTAAAGATCAAAACAAAAAAAAAAAGGAAAGCTAACTTCGGCTCGACTGAAACTTAGATACCCTTGAAGCTTGTATAATTTAAATAAATTAAGGTTTCAAATGATTTTCGTCGAACATTCTTAGCTGAGTTAATTCCCAAACTCAGCAATAGATGGCGCCACTACTTTGACCATTGTGGCAGCCCTGGCTATCTCTGGTCACACCATTTATCGAGCACCATCCCTGACGCGATAGCAGAACGACAACACGCGCCATCCCTGGAGCTCAGTTTCTGGCTTGGCTTCGGCGACGCGCGGCACGCGCCTGCATCGCTCCGTTCGACTCAACGATAATTGTTAGCTTAAGCTACATTCAATAAAGTTAAGTTACACATTAAACCCTTGTAGCTAAACCATTTTCTTGCTTGTTATATGGCAAACTATACGATAAATTAAACAGATTTCGACCAAACTTCCCAAAATGTTGCGGAAACCAATAATATTCATAACTGGAACGCTTAATGATGCTACCATTCGACCCATCGTTTCTGTGGCAGCTATAAGCTATAGTAATACGATTTGAATCAAACTTGGCAAAATTTTGGGGTAGCATATAATATTGATTAATAACAAGTTTGGGAGCGATAGCATTGAAAACCAAAAAGTTTTTTCTACTAAGACTTTTTTTCAGAGTATGTTTTGTATAACAGCTATACTACATAGTTGACCGATTTTCATAAAACTTGGTAGAATTATGTGAAAGCATAGAAAACTAAGAAATACGAGGCTTGGGGACGTTCGCGTTGACAACAAAAAAGTTTTTCTTACTAAAACTACTTTTTCGACCGATGGTTCCTATGGCAGCTATATGCTATAGTTATCCGATCCGGCCGGTTCTGACAAATGAGCAGCGTATTTGTACCAAAAGACTTCGTGCAAAGGTTGGTTAAGATAGCTTTAAAACTGACGAAGGAGATAGAATAGAAACAGACGGAAAGAAGGTCGGACAGACGAACATGGCTATATCAATTCAGCTCGTCATGTTGATCCAGAATATATATACTTTATGTGGTCGGAGATGCTTCCTTCTATGCGTTACAAACATGTGGACAATTTTAATATATACCCTCTACAAGGGTATAAAAAAGAGTGGGTGTCATCATGACACTGTCATGGTACGCACTGAATTCAAAACTTGACCTCATGGCAGCTCCCTCTTTTTTCCCACCCCCTCTTCCCATGCTCCCTCCACTCTTCCCATGCTCCCCCCACTCCTCCCCCACCTTCTTGCACTGTTCCCCACTATTACCTCCTCTTCCCATTCTTCGACACCTCTTCACACCCTCTTCACCGCCCGTTTTTACCCCTCTTCCCCTGTTTTTCGTACCACTCTTCGATTCCTCTTCACACCCTCTTTTATGATGGTTAAACTGGAGGAAGAAACCGAAAAATCTAAAGAAAAAAAAATAAATGGCGATGGGACGTCCATAACTTTCCGAGAAATTTAAAATAACGCGAAATGGATTACCATTTTTAGATTTACCCACGAACCTCTTCATATAGGCCATAGACCTGACCTAAAAATAGACCGAGCTTCGTTTTCAGATTCATCAATGAAGCCTTGGTTCGCGAGTTATGGGCATTTTTGTTCTAGCAATTGTCTTAAAATGAGCAGAAGTGAGAAGAATTCAGAGCAATTGCGACTTTTGCAGTTACAGAGAAAATTGTGAGGGGCTTAGCAGCGAATGTAATTGCTGACGACTTTTGCATATGTATGTTCGCCAGACTAGATTGGTTTAGCAATGGACGAATTGATGGATGACTTTATGGACGATGTCGACTGCATATATTCCTGCAGTCGAGGACACATCTGTAACATGCCCAAACCAAAACTAATGGCGGAATAACCTCCTTACTTGATTGAAAGAGAAACGTTTTAACTTATGTTACGAGTGTCTGAGAAGTAATTTGAAATATTGCTTAAATTGATTAAGGAAGTCAAGGAATCGCAACATGTGCTGGTTTTATCCCTTTCACCGGTGTTTACCACACTTTAACGAAGGGGTGTTAAAACAACAGTCTGTTTTTAACCTTAATTTTTCAACACGCCATCCACTGCGCCGCAGAGTCCCTACTTGCTTTTTATTATTGTTTTATTTAATTGTTGTCGCAGTTATCTTTGGCGGAGTTTTTTTGAAGGTGGTGGGTACCGAGCCCGATTCTTCACATTATTCAGCAGATTTGCGGATGCATCACTTTATGACCGGGGGTCACCAAGGAGGAGAAGTGAGTCGACTTGAGGCGCAGGAAACAGGGATCGCGCAGTCTGCAACTTTACCTAACTATTTTCGCCCCATTAGGTCCTCTAGGTCTCTGTCTAGAATTTTTTTTGCTTTTTGGTATGGTAACAGGGAAACAGGGATCGCGTTAGTTTCACCACGTTGAACCGGTCAGCAACTTTATCTAACTACTATTTGGTATAGTATATTTCAAAAGAAAAATATATTCCTCGATGGGCCGCGAATGAACCTTTGGCTGAGATGCTACTTGAATGTCAAAAGATACAGAAAAAAAAAGATTCCTCAATGAACCGCGACTTAGAATGATTTTTCGTGTAGATATGATTTAAATACCATTCAATGTGCATATACATATGTTTGATCACACATTCTTTTCAAAATAAGTTTGGGCACAAGTGCCCGACTTTTCCTAGTCAGGGTCCGTGTAGAGCAAGCTGTTCACAATTTGTTTACACTTTGCTTACACTTTTGCCCAACTGCCTATGTGCACAACAAAGTGAATACCCTAAGAGAGTTATATCCCATAAAAAATTTTGTTGGAATTTTCTCTCACTTCGCGGTAAAATTTTCCAAATTTTCTTTCTTAGTGCGCGCCAGCATAACTTAACGAAGGTCTGTGCCAAATCTAAGATCTCAAGGGTAAGCGGTATTGGCTGTGGTTTGATAATCTGTTAGTCTGTCGGTCAGTCAATCGGTCACACAGATTTATAAGTATAGCTATACTTCTTATACTTGCAGGCAGATCATGTTTATTTTCCATTTTTCTCGACGTTAGTGTAACTGAGCACTTTTGAATGCACAGTATATAGCGACGCTCTGAACCCTGCCTCTGGCAACTTCTCTGCTTACATTGCCGACGCCTTAAAAACGCTGTGTACACTCAATCTATCTGCGATTTCCGACTTCCAAATATTTCTGCTATAATCTCCAACCTTTTCATTTCCCAAAGTAAAAAATCTACATAATTTCGATAAAAAGTAGAATACAAAATTAATAAAACTATATCAAGCTATTGTCCCCCCCCGCCTTCCGTCATCTTTTTGTTCAAGCGCCATTAACAGTCCCCGGTTCAACGCGCTTCATAAACTGTAAACGGCCCAGTGCGCCCTCCAGCAAATTGCAGTTAAAGATTTCAACAGGCACAGCCACCCAAAATGTGGCCAAGTGGCAGGCGAGGCGTTTTGGTGGGGTGGTTGGGGTTAGGGTTCGCAAAGACTTTAAGACTTTAGCTGCGTTCTGGAAAATGATATAAACAAACACACAATTTGCGCCACTTAGCAGCAAATGGACGAGGCTATTAATAATTCCATTTTTTTTTTGTCGGTCAGCCGCATACAAAAAAACCGAGCCACAAAAACCCCCCGCCCAGATAATAAGGAAATATGACTTAAGGCCACAGTAAAACAGGAAGAAGAACCAGGCAAATGGCGACCGCAAATGGGAATGCTCAAGGAGGAGGGTAGGTGGCTTGTAAAACAAGCCAAGGGAACAACCACAGCACAGCACAAACAATAAATTGAGTCCAAGAGCATAAGAACTCATAAACAATGTAATAATACGGCCAACTTAAGACGCTGTGCAGCGCCCCCTGGCGGCAGCCAGCCACTGAGCACACCCTCTGGCGTCCGGCTGTTATAGTTGTATAAATCTTACTTAAAGCTATCTAATTGCACTCCATTAGAAAAAAGTCATTAGCAAATAAAAAGAGCACCGGGAATGCCATTTTGTGTGCAAATGTTGAGGCATGTAATCAACTTGACGCTTTGTTTAGCCAACTTCCGATTCGATTTATGAATTTAATTAATGTGCAAATTTAATTTTCATTTCGCTGGCCTGACAGCCCGCCATGAGCATGCCGGGCAGGATGAGCAGCAGCAGCAGCAGCAGCAGGATGACAATTTTTAATTAAATTCAATTTCATATCTTTGCCATTTCTTTTGTGTTTGTCTTTCTATTGGAAATGCAATGGAAATATGAAAATGATTGCAAATAATTGCATAGAGATTATTTTAATGAGATTTCCTCTTTCAGTTTTACTATTTTTTTTTTTTGTCTTATTTGTCATTTCCCACTTAACAAATGTTGTTTTATATTAATGAAAGAGAATTGTCGATTGCCCTTAATTTGCACAAAACAAGCGTTATTTCTTTTCAATTGTAAGTGCTCGTCGCTTGTACGTATTTTTATTTCATTAATTTATTTATACAATAAACAAAAGATTCGTATTTATTTTTAAGCGGTTTACATTTGGTTGCTGACTGTTGAGATATTACTTTATACGGGATAGATATTACTTTACCGAATGAAAATTCTTAGCTGCCACAGAAGTCTCTTTTGGTTGTTTTCAAACACAAACACAATCAACAAAATTTTAGTTAAACATCAAATTAACTCATAACTAGAAAATGGGAAAATTTTCGTCATAGATTAGAAGATGTCGTCCACGACTTGCGGCGACAAAGTCCCAAGTCTGACCATTGAAGAATCTTCGTCGGAATCGAGCGTGGGTCGAAGAACTTCTTCATAGTTCCAGTAGAAAAAAGGGACAAAGACACCCTCTGGCCCATTATTAAAGAGCGTATAGCCGATGGTACGACCATAATTTCGGATTGCTGGAAGGCCTATGATGGCCTTGAGGATGAAGGGTTTGTACACAAAAGTGTAAGCCACTCTAAGAGATTTGTCAACCCTGAGTCCAAGGCCCACACCCAAAACATTGAACGGCTATGGCGGGATGTTAAGGGTGCGATTCCTCACTTTGGCAAAAAAAAAACCACTACTTTGGATAACTGGCGAAATTCCAGTTTCAAAAAGTCTATAAAACGCACCCAGAGCGAATACATGCGATTTTCTTGGCTATTGGGCACCTTTATGACCCTTCAGAAGAAAATATTATAAGTGAAGATGTCCATTTTGAAGAGGTAATAAATAGATGCACCATATATATTAATATATTAAAACTCGCATAAGTATTTATGTGCGTGTGTGCGAAATCTGCCGAAAGCAAAGGCTGAGCATGCGCTTTTTTGTTCTGCATATGTATTTTTTTATTATATGAACAGATTCTAACCTCATCCTTACAGCACTATTGCAAATCGATTTTATCACCTTTCCAGCATGGATTTACAAAGCGTCGGTCAACTACGACCAATTTGTTTGAATTTACCTCAATGGTTAACGATGGATTCCTTTTAAAAAATCAAACTGATGTCATCTACACCGACTTCAGTAAAGCATTTGATTCTGTGAACCACGATATTCTCCTCTTTAAGCTTGATCGTTTAGGATTTCCTTCCTCTTTTCTGCTTTGGATTTCGTCCTATTTAAAAGATAGAACTCAAAAAGTTCTGCTTCGCTCTAATACTTCAAAGCCTGTCTTTGTCACTTCTGGTGTACCACAAGGTAGCCAACTCGGCCCTTTGTTTTTTACTCTTTTCATTAATGATCTCCCCACAATATTGTCTTACTCTCGGATACTTATGTACGCCGATGATGTGAAACTTATTTTATCTTTCAACGACCCGACGCATTCGATCAGACTGCAAGATGATTTAAACTCCTTGCAGTCCTGGTGCTTGATTAATCAATTACACCTTAATTGCTCCAAGTGCATGTTTATGACTTTCCATCGTTGCAAACCTTCGCTGGCTACCTATACGATTGGCAATGAACCCTTGAAACGAATATCTACAGTCGTTGATCTTGGAGTTCTTTTTGACCCAAAATTGAGTTTTAATCCTCATATCTCCTCTATTGTTAATAGGGCGAAAGGTGTACTTGGATTCATTAAACGTTGGTCGAAGGAATTTAATGATCCATATACCACAAAGCTTCTGTATACTGCTCTAGTTCGCCCTGTACTTGAATACTGCTCGTCAGTCTGGTGTCCGCAATATAAAAAGTATATCGATCGAATTGAATCAGTTCAAAAGCAATTCTTGCTTTTTGCCCTACGTGGCTTAAACTGGGAACCTAACCTTCGTTTACCAACGTACTCCAGCAGACTTTTGCTTATTGACCTTCCTTCCTTAGCTAACCGTAGAACAGTCTTAGGTGTTACTTTTCGTCATAAGCTAATTATCGGTGATGTAGACTCTTCTGATCTTTTAGGTCGCCTTAACTTTTTCGTTCCTTCTAGGCCAACTAGAAACTATTTTCCTTTTATCTTGTCTAGATGCACAACTGATTATGCCCAGCATAATCGATTTCGGGTTTTATGTAAGAATTACAATGATCTCAATCACCTGCTCTCAACAGAACTCTCTCTCTTCTCTCTAAAAACGTCTCTCTATAATTATCTCCGGGGAAATCTCTGACCACTCCCAGCTGTGAGTAGGGGCATAGCTTGCCGGACTGGCTAAAAAATCCTCCCCCACCGGGTCAGAGATTTTCCGGTTATTTAGTTTTAAGTTTTACGTATACATTTTGTATTTTTAAAGTTTTCTTTTAGATAGTTTTCTCTTTTTCTCTCTATCTCTGTTTTAGTTTAATTTATTATATTATCTTATTTTTTCCTTTGCTCCTACATAACTATAGGTTTTGTATTTTTCTCTCCCTCCCTTTTCTCGATCTCTATATTATTAAAGTTTTTGTTAGCTCTAATAACGTCTCTGACTACAAGCGGCTGTGAATAGGGGCATAGCTGGCCGGACGGGCAAATAAAATACCCCCACCCTGTCGGAGTCGTTATTAGTTTATTTTGTAATTTTATTAGATTTTCTTTGATAGGCTTTCTTAGCTCATAAAATTTTTTTGTAACGTATTTATACTTTTGTTGACAGCATTTGTTTGTCGACTCTAAATAAATAAATAAATAAAAAAAAAAAATACATATTTGTGTGATTTACTTGACCTAGAGCCGGCAATACTCAAATGGTAAAACATAGCTAAAAAACGAGAAGGCCAAGCTAACTTCGTCTGTGCCGAAGTTTTTATACCCTTGTAAATGCTGTTTTTGAAATGATAGGGTTTAAGAACTCTTACATAAAGATCTAACAATTTTTTAACTAAAACCCATTTTCATACAAGTAAACATCTGATTTCACCCAAATTTCACGAATGTTTTTGAAAACATATCAAATTAAGCATCGCGGAGTTTAAGAAAGATAAAATTTAAAACAGAAAAGTTTTTCTCACTAAGACTCATTTTCCAACCGATCGGTCCTATGGCAACCATAAGATATAGTCACCCGATGTCGATCAACTTTTTCAAATTAGTTTTATATTAAGAATCACCGACTTTAAGAACTATTTATTTGAAAACAAAAAAGTTTTTTTCACTAAGACCCATTTTCCGACCGATCGGTCTTATGGCAGCTATAAGATATAGTCATCCGATTTTGACAAAAATTTGCAAATCTTTTTGAAAGCACATAATATTCATTATCGCCGAGTTTTATGCCGCTAGCCGTGAAAACAAAAAAGCTTTTCTTACTAAGACCCATTTTCCGACCGATGGTTCCTATGACAGCTATAAGATATAAATTTAAAAAATTAAAATTATATAAAATGTTCCAGTAAGGGTATTAAAACTCGATACTGTTCATTTTGCAGTTCAACTATTCAAGATTAAGAAAAAAATAATTCTTCTTGGAATCAAGACACTCACGGCTAAAATTTAATCACTTTAATTTTGTGACATGAAATATATGAAATGGAATTTTGCTAGCTTTGCAATGTTGGCCTGTTCAATGACTGTTTTATTGCTGGTAATGATATTTTCACTGCGATTTTCGTTTATTTTCCTAACAGCTGGATATTTTTCTAACATTTATACAAAAAATCATTCAATTTTAAGCACTTTTTATTTTTATATAAGCAAAGTCTTACACTGTGAGACGGACATGGCAATATCGACTCGCCTTTTGATGCTGATCGAGAATACAAATGCTCCTTCTAACTGTTATATACTTTTGCACAAACTTAAAATTCTCTGTGTACATTAAACTGTTCAAACTAAAACGAGGCCATCAGCCTATTTACATAGACTCCACAAATGTGCTGTTAAGCGTAACATTAACTGTTTAGCGTAACATTAATTCTCAGCTGTAAGCATGCAAAACGTTAAATGTCGCGAAATCGTTACTTTTGCTTATTCTTTCCTTAATTTTTGTTTGAATATATATGTCATATATAATATAAGTCATGTTTTCCAAATATTCAAATTAAAAACATTTTCGCGGCAGTCATGAAATAAGTCTTGGAAACCCTACGCCTGTTTGTTGGTGTAAAATTTCAAAGATGGCAAAGTTTGAGTAGTAATTTGGTTTTGGTTGATAAGGAAAAATAATTTTGTTGATATTTCCAAAATATTAACTGTCTTTCCAAAACATGAGAGATTTTAAACCAGCTGAAACTAATTTCCGTGACACCGAGAATTGACTTGGAAGAAATTTCTTTGAATTGTATCTTAGGCATTTAAGTAAGTAAGGTAAGGCGGGCTTACCTTAATACAAGCAATGTTCCTTAATCCAATCTTTATCCTATTAATACTGTTTCTTTTGCTGTTTGGAGGAAACAAAACTGCTAAGGCTATAATACACACTTCATAAATGTTTTTTCTTTGGTTCGGGTTCAGTTCGGACTTCTTAATGAAACTGAAGACTCGAATCCAGAGCGGTTTGACTCCAAACCGGCTTGGACAGATTCGAAATACTCGAAGGAGTTCCATAACTAAACGACTTCCTGCAGCTGTTCAGCTCGAAACGAGCTGAAAAAGTGATTGACATTATTAATCTTACTTTCCTTTTGCAATAAAAACAGAGATTGGCATTGGAACGAAAATGTGCAGTTCCGCCGGTTTTTGGTTTTAATAAAGCACGAATAACTAGAAAGTCTTTAGTGACACGAATCAAAAATTAGTCATTAGAAAATGAAACATTACTAGGCGGACAGCGGAGCAATGCAACATTACACTTAAAAGAGCACCAAATCCGCCCGCTGAATCTTTTCTGCATCTATTTGAAGATGCAAAACCCCATGTGGTCGATTTTTCTCCCATTTTTTTTTTAAAAGAAACACAATTTGAAACCACTTTAAGCATTTCCCCAATTGACCTCCATTAACTTCACTTTCAATTTGATATTAAGTTCACGTGCCTAGTGGCCTGTGCCACTCTACCAAATGTAGTACACCAAATCGATATTAAAAATTCAGCACATTTCAACATTGATCTATGGGATATGCCTTTCTAACTCCCTCCCATCCTTTGGGTATTTGGCCAATAAAAATTCCTTTTGCCATAATTGCTAAGCGGCTGTAAAGGCTGTAGCTTGGGGAGCAAGCATGCAACGCCACAGCAGTTGTTTTGGGTTGTTGTTGCTGTTGTTGTTGATGCACTGCACTTGCCTGGGGCCAAAAAGTCGACCACAGAAACAACAAACCAAAAATATTTCACTAAAATGGAAAGCGCTAAAAATATTGCACACTAAAAGTTTGCGTCAGCCAGGCTGAGCCTCTCCTCTCTCTCTCTCGTTTCGCGGCCCTGGTTTCTATCCCAGCAGATGAAGCGTGGCCTTTGCCTACTCGGTGACGTGGACCGGAAATTATGTAAATTTAAGTGTTTCAGCTCGAGCTCATTTTTTGCCGCTTTTAACATGGCAATGAAAACATGAAAGCAAAAACAAAATAACAAAAAAGACGCCAACAAATAACCAATAAAAAGCAACAAGCAACGGCGAGCCACCAAAAATAAAGAAAAGCGGCATAAAGTTGTGCTTGGAAAATTTCCCACATTTGGTTTGACTTTTTGTTGTTGTTTTCTTTTTTTCGGTGAGGCTACAAAGTTTTCGTAATTGTTTTTGCATTTTGCGGGGCTCGTTGGGGAGTTTGTGCGCCCCAAATGTGTCCTTTGGTGTATTAAAAAGTTTGCCTGGCGTTGTGTGTGTGTTTTTTTTTTTTTGGAACACTTGGTCCTCGTCCCCGTTCTGGTCCTGGCTCATTGCCCATTAACATTTTATATGCAATTATGATTATTTTACCATTGTGCATTTGCGGTAATCTTTGGGGAGCAACCGTGGAAAGTTGAGCCACCGACAAAATTTAATGGGCATTCGAGCCCACCAGACTGTTTGGCATTGAAAGCGACGCGAACCAAATGTGGCCCAGCGCCTGCCAGAGCACATCCGGGGTATTCTCGTTTAATCGATATGAGGGACAGTAATGTCCATTTTCAGGCAGCAGCACCCACATGTTGCGGTAAGGTTGCTTTTGAGGGGGGGAAATGTTAGATCAAGTGGTGAGAAATGAAATTTAATTACAGAGATTTCCATGCTGATTGCTGGGCAAGGGGGTTGGACTAGGCGCACACATTAAGATATAAGAATGAGAAATTAATTGAAAATTGATGTGTAAAGTGTGCAAAAATTGAACAAGTGCCTTAAGGCACTCTTTAAATGCATAATTTAATTAATTCTTATCATGATTCTCAAATCCAAGACATTTTATTTAGTAATAACTTAATTTGAAGTTATGCTGTCACACGATTTGTGCAATCAGCTACCATTAGACAAAGTCACTTCTTCCCTTAAAGTACCCTAAGTTTTCGATACTTCGACCCTTGGCTGAGTCGCTTGTTATGGGAAGAATAATTTTGCTACTTTCAAACCGTAGTGGCTGTAGAAAGAAACAAGCCTCAGCTTATCAATAACCAACATTCCGTGAGCAAATTGTTCGACTCTAACGAATTGCAAGGCTTAAAAGCGTTAGCCTATCTGAATAAGTTGGTTGCTGACGATGACCAAGCCGAAGAAATTTTTGGAGCAGACCAAACTCATGAGCAAAATTCAAGAGATT
Source organism: Lordiphosa magnipectinata (assembly GCA_037044535.1). Classification (NCBI taxonomy): domain Eukaryota; kingdom Metazoa; phylum Arthropoda; class Insecta; order Diptera; family Drosophilidae; genus Lordiphosa; species Lordiphosa magnipectinata. The sequence goes on along the minus strand of JBAMBO010002593.1, from coordinate 1,774 downwards.
GGACGAGCAAAAAAAGTACTCAAAAGTTTGGTAAAGTCTCGAACTTCAAATTCCTTAGACCAACGGTTTATAGAAAGCTAAAAACCAAATAAGATGTATTTATATATATCTTCTCTTCTTCTTCTTTGGCCCGATATTTAAATCACAGCCGCTGAAGGGTCTCGGCCGCTGCTACTAAAGCCCGCCAGTCACTTCTTCTCTGTGTGAGCTGGCACCAGTTGTACACACCAAGCTTGGCAATATCTTCCCGCACCTGGGAATATCTTCCCGTCTTAATGGTAGTCGTCTTTTCAAGCTTTTTTGACAAAGTCTTTCGCATTTCATTTGTAGACCTCTTTTACTGGAGCTTGTTCGTCCATGACATATCCTATCCAGCGCAGCCACTATTGCTTAAAGCGCTTGACTAGACTAGTGTCCCCATAGAGCTCATACAGTTCATAATTCATTCAGTTGCGAAAATCCTCGCCAACTTTTAAAGGTCCATAAATCCTCCGAAGAATCTTTCGCTCGAAACACGCCAATCGCCTCCTCATCCGCTGCTGTCAATGTCCATGCTTCTGCGCCTTATTGCAGAACTGGGATGATGAGCGACTTGTATAGCGCTATTTTTGTTCTTCGAGAAATGGCTCTGCTCTTGAACTCCCTACTGAGCCCGTAGTAGCATCGGTTTGCAAGAGTTATTCTTGCTTTGGACTACCAGGCTGATGTTGTTGTCGCTGGTTATCATCGTCCCGTCCTCTACAACCTTAAAGTTGTACTCTACCATAGTAACAAATTGTCCAAGACGCGTAAACTTCTTGTCCGTGGATACTAGGTACTTATTCTTGTCATCGTTTACCGCTAAGACCATCAGTTTAGACTCCAATCACGATAATGTCAATATCATCGGCGTATGCGAGTGGCGTTAGATCTTTACGAAGAAATGTGACACTGGCTCAGTATATACTCTATCAGCAGTTTAAAGAAGTCAGGGAAGATAGGGTATCACCCTGCCTAAAACGTCTTTTGGTATTAAATGGTTCGGAAAGGTTCTTTCTTATGAAGCCACACTGATAAGGTCCAATCAGTGTGCTTCTAAGCGGCTTTAGACCAGGGGCCGGGAAAACACACTTGCTCATTTTGGCGTTGCGTGTGTGTGTTTAGCCACGCGAGAGCGCACTCATTTAGCACATCTTTTTTGTTGCAATATAAGCTCATATACTGTCGGTGTGTCGACGTCGTTCTTGCAGAGCGCTGTTGTATACACTTCAGATAGGGAGACGCCGGACAGAACCTTATATACAATGGGAAGGAGACTGATCCCACGGTAGTTGACGCAAACTGTATGGTCTTCTTTTTAGAAAGTTGGGCAAAGTACACTTGGTCTCCAATCGTGTGGTATACTTTTATCGGACCATATTAGGCATAGGAGTTGTTGCAAGCACCGTACCAATTTCTAGCCTCCAGCCTTAAACAATTCAGCAGGTCATCAGCTCCAGCTGATTTGCTTTTCCTTAGCCTTTTTATGGCTAAACAGACTTCGTGACAGTCCGGTGGGTCTATCTCTATGTGGTCGATTGGTAGCATCGCTACTTCTTTAGGGGCGGCAACGCGTTCATCATCGCCTCCAAGCAGATTATAGAAGTAGTTTCTCCATTTGTCTAGAGCCACTTGAGGATCTGTAACCAGATTCCCATGTTCGTCCTTGCATTGTGTAACTTCGGGATCGAAACATTCGGTTAATTGCTTAACCTTTTGATAAGCTTTTCGAGTCTCACACATGCCGAATAGCATC